>NW_010576469.1:149322-168681 GCF_000705375.1 Tinamus guttatus
GCCGGGAACGGCCGTTGGGGCCGTTGGGGCGGCGGCAGGATGTGCCTTGCGGCCGGACCTCGGTGGTTGGCGAGTGTCGCAGGGAGTCTCTCAGGGCTGCGAGGGAGCACTCCCTACGTGCAGTGGCTGAAGGAGCGACGGCAGGACGGGGAAAAACAAATATTTATAAATAAAGAAGTGGTGGTTTATTGGCCCCTGTGTCCCGTGTGACCCTGTGAGGGACTGGCACTGGTTTTGGGGCAACTCCCACTGCATCAATTCACCGTGCGGAATCAATTTGTAGCCATTAGTGATCCTGATCGTTACTGGATGCTGATCAAGACCTTGTGAGACATGATCATCCTAGAATACTCGGTTTCCAGCTCAGCTGTCATACAGTACTTTTTTTTTTCAGAATATTTTATGTCATGTGTTAAAGGAGCTGCTTTTGTTGCAATTTAAACCTAAAATGATAGACACTAAAACATTAGAAGTGACTAAAAAATGGTTTTAAAAGTGCACATAGTTTAAGGCAAGCATCTTGAAACAAAGCAAATGCCAATTAGAGAAGAAAACAATGTGAAAACTTTAATACAACTTTTATTTGGCCCTCTTTTCAACTATTTTTTTACCTTTACATCAAAGTACTTGTTTATTATAGAATAATATATATATAATAATATAAAGTATTTGTTCTTCAGATTAATATGTTTCAGACAGTGTAGGATTAAAGGAGTAACCCTTATTTTAGAGATCTCAACATTTGCAGGATCTTTTAACGTACTGGTTATCATATATGTTTGTGAGAAATGGAATAAGCAGATATTTATGTATGCTTTTCACAGTAAATTCCATCCTTGTCATCTTACCAATATTAGTAGGTATGTCATAGTGTTATCCGAAGGTAGAAAATATGTGAATAAAAACTTGGCAAAAGATCAGTTTGTGGTTTACTGGGAGTTTATTTAAACTAAAATTCAGTTATTTTGTGTGGACAGAAAGAGGAAGCAGCAGCAACAGCAACTGGCTTGCAGCCCACATGCATAGTAAAGGAAAAGGAGTTGCAGAGCAAAGCCTGGGATTTTAGGCTAACTAACAACTGAAGTGCACATAGTAACCAAACTCTCACTGCAAAGTTCCGGCCTTCTCTTTACATCATCCTGCCTTGGTCTCCCATTGTTTATTGAATGAGACCTGAAAGCTAGATAAGCCTTAATTGTGGGAAAAGATCTTGCTTTAATTATAGACTGAAGATCCTCTTCTGAGGTGTAGTACACATTAATGTTGTTAAGGCCACAGTTCCATTTAAATTGATAGTGTAGTTGACAGCTTTGTTAGGAAGAAAAGTCACAAGAGATAAACCTTTAAATTCTCATCTTATAGATACACGTTACAGTATCTAGCTGGTTGTCCTTTTGCGCCGTGTTTCCTACCCTCGAAAATTTCTAATGAGGATTAAGGTTTCTGTTTTAAGGTGTTTAAGGTGATAAAATGTGCAATCAGAGCTGGGTCCAAGTGTGGGCAAGGCAAGGACTAGGAGCTGCATACTCCTAGGGAGCTGGAGACTGTGTCTCTCTGCAGCTGCCCTACCTCTTTTTTAGCACCAAGCGCAAACAAGGTGGGCTCTTCAACTCCCTATCTCTTGTCCATTCCTTCTCTTTTCCTAGAGATCAGAGATCTTTAGAGATCCTAAAGATTAGAGATCCTAGAGATTAGAGATCCTTACCTTCAGAATGTCAAATCTTTTTACCTGCTGTGTGCTAATTTATCCATATTTAGCATTTTGTAGCATGACATAAAATTTTTAGTCTTTTTTCAAGTATAGTGAGGCATAGCTCTTTGCCATTTTCTTAAAAAGAAAATGCACCTTCCCTCCCCCCTGGAAAAAACAAAAAACAAAAAACACAATGCTGACATAGATTACATAATAGCTTTCCATAATACAGTGTTTGCCAGAACAAGTATTTTGGAGCATTGAAATAGTTAAGTAATGGTTAAGTAATAGTTAGTGGAACTATCTAAAATTGGTGGCCTGAACTGGCTAAGCTATATTAGCAAAAAGCGCTTTTGGTAATACGCTCTTTGTTACTGTTTTGGTCTACATTATTAAGTTGGTTAGTGGTGTGACTACTGTAACCTGTCTCTACCACTATACTGTCAATTCTTAGTTCACAGATTGATCCTTATATAGAAAATGAAAAGGCATATAAAGAAAATCAGTTAGTAGTAAAACTTAACTTGAAAGTCTTTTTTTTTTCTCCTGTCGGAAATGTGACACATATTCTTCAGAAGTATATATTTATATAAAATATATCTGCTGCTGAATGTCTCTTTGAGTGCTGCATTTTCATGGAGAGGATATAAGATCCTGATTTTGGACGGATATCACTAAAGGATTTAGTACAGCATTTTGCAACATTAATTAAAGTTGGCCTGGATCCAAATGCTGATACATAGATTGAAAACTAACTAAAATTTAATAAAAAGTCATGATTTATTGCAGCGTACCAGGATTTGCAGAAATATCTAATGGTGCAACACAGGGAAAAGCTTTTTGTTTGTGGGTAAGCTGGAGCACATAGAAAGTTACTGCTGAGTAGCTGACATTCAAATCCATGGGTCAGCTATCTATCCTAAATCTTAGCATGTAATCCTTACTGTCCAGTCTCTCAATAATCTCATGTGCTGAAAAAGAATGTAACTCCCCCTTTCCCTAGCTCTGTGCTCAAGGATCCTAGGCCCATCTCTGATATTGCACAGCTACATAACCTTGGCTTGGACTTCCAAGGACATAGCTAAATTGTGAATAAAAATGTCAGAAAGCCTGTATAGTAAGAAGAGAGGTAGGTAGGTAGGTAGGTAGGTAGGTAGGTAGGTAGATAGGAAGGAAAGGTTTCTTACCATGTGAAATAAGAACAGTAAAATTTGAGACATTTCCTTCAGATAAGGTCTGCTAACACATTAGGTGTCCATTAGCTATTAATCTGAAAAATTACACAATTTTCAGGACTTGTCTGCATCAATCATAAATGTAATGAGTATAAATCAGTCTGCAAGTCCATTTCAAGATGCTGTGTGTGTGAATATATATATGTATGTGTGTGTATGATGCTTACACTCTGTTTATACCTTCCAAAATCATGTAACAAATGAACCGTTTGATTGTAAGAGCAGTTGCTTTTCCACTTATTATTCTTACTCTTTTCTTATTACGTCTTATTTCCATTATTGGAATAATTTGCATGAAAAAAATACTGCAGAAATGGATGGCACTCATTTCAGTCTTGCATACCTGTCTTTTAAAATTTTGCCTTTAAACTTAATTTTTTAAGGCATGCTGTGTCGTTTATGGAAACTGATTCTTTATGGGAATTTTCCACTATAAATCATACCTAATGCACTTCGTTCCAGTTTTTAGGGGTTTCTGAGATTACAATCTAAACAGTAGATGGGGCTGCTCTCTAGTCTGACTTCATAGATCAGCGTGGCAGTAAACCACGAATGCACAGATGTTTTTTAAAAAGGTATTAATTTCATCCCAAAGACAATATTCCTTTCCAAAAATGCCCATTTTTCTTCACTAAGGACAGTTGAGATCGTCTAAGAAAATCTCCTCAGAAGTAAATGTCTGAAGTTTGGCAACATGAATCTTTGTCCTGGCAATGGAGTTGGCTCATTCTGCCAGATGCCAAGTCCACCATCATTTGAAATCCTGAGGCGAGGTGACTAGAAGCCCAATACTTACATGGACATCCCTTTGAAGATTCACAGCTGACTTGTCCTCATCCTCTGTAATGCTTCCTCTTCTGTACAGCTTCCTTCTTCTGCAACATTTTTCATCCTCTGTAGATGCTACTTTGTTGTTGCTTTTATTAAATATGAAGAGATAAATCTTGGCTTAAGCGTGAGAAGAAGTGTATTTATGAACAATTGCATATCAATATCATTTCTTTTGATGTGTTAACTTCTTCCATTCCTTTGCAGGTTCCAATTCAACACCCAAGTAGCTAAATGCTTTGCATCCTGCATAATCCCAAATATCTAAATTAAAATTTTATAAGTCATTACTTTTTCACCTGTGATTTTCTCAGTCTTTGTATTTTGGATAATTTTCCTGAATTGTATAATATGCAGATCAGTGTTTGGATATGCAGTTACCATAATTCATTTCTTTCGTTCGCTTTTCCATCTTGCCATCTGTTCTCCATTTACCCCTTATCATACCTTCTCATCGTTTGTCTATCTTTCACACATAAAACCAAATGAAAGCAATGTACAGCTGAAGATTTAATGAGCATCCTTACATTATATCCGTTTATAAGTACTTTCCAAGTAAGTCCATTTCACATATGAAATTTCTGAAAATAATGTTGGATGGTAGAAACCATGCTTGTAGCAGCATTTGTTTCTCTGTGCCTAATTAACTCTATTTTTTGAAAAAGGCTTTCCATCAATTTCATAGTCTGTGTTAAGCATTTGTCAATGTAGGCACAGTTAGGAAAATTAGTTAATAGTAGAATATGACTGATGAAGTGGATTAGTTAAACCTCATTAATTCTTTGTAGCTATGGATTCAGAATTAAAATGGTCATACATGATTTTGTAGACATAAACGATGTTCGGAGATTAAAATGGAGCCCTCAGAATCTCATGAAGACTTTTCATGTCTGTTTTGTGTTTCAACTGAAAGGTAAAAAGAACAGCTGAGACTTTGATTCCTGTACTTGGACAGGAATTTCAATCTTTGTAAAAAAAATATATATGAAAAAAAAAACACACTGAACATAAACACACTGTGAACACAAGTAATCACTTCAACCTTTTTTTTTTTTACCATTTTTGATTGCCTATTGACCTGTTTGCCTCCCATCCTTGTAAAAACGTAGCGCTCATTTCAGGCAGTATGTGATAGATGGATAGCTGCATCATGGTCTCAAAGTGCCAAATGTAGAGACCAGAGTGATTTGTCTTGTCCTTCACCGGGTAACATATTTCAAAAGAACATGATTTATTTGCAGTATGTATACATATTATGTAACTACGTCATCACTAACATTTAACTTCAATGCCTCATGCTCATGTATAAGATATAACTTATGGTAAGGTATATTTTGTGAAAGGGAAAAGTGCATGAATACTTTAAAATCTCATTAAGAATAGGAATATACATTATTATCTTGCTATATATTATTCAGTTTTCCTTTGGAATCACAAGAAGCATTATTCCCAGATTAATACCATTGGGGTTAAATATAATTGGCACAAAACTGCTGTTATGGAAAATTATATGTCGATACATTAAATATGTCTTGAGTTTTTTTGTTTTTTGGGGTTTTTTTTAAATACTTTACAAGCTAAAATTATCTTCAAAGCTGTAAAATGAACAAAAGACATCATTATAAATATACCTTGCAGCAGTACTTGAAAGCTGTTAAACAACATTTGCTAATTATAAATCTTTCTAAATTATCATAATGTATCATGGTCAGTTTTAACCTCTACTCTCATCTAAGATAGACGTAGAATTAAGCCCATAAATATAATTAATTTGCAGGCTCTTTCCTTTCTTAGGATTCTACTACCAGTCTCATGTAAATACTGAACTTTTATGGTAAAATATGTGTGGTCGAATGACTTGGAGATGTTGTAGTAGATGCTCGTGCATAAATACAATACATTTATGCATCAAAGAGTTAGAAAAGGAGGCAAAGATAGATGTAACTTTTCATTCCTTCAAAGCAACCTGCATGAAGTTCATGGGCCAAATATTTTGGGTATGCCTTCCTCTTTCCAGTTATGATTGAAAAATAGTGATAACAGTTAGCAGAGTCAAGGGAATTTAGTGAGGAACTGAAAGCCTATCAGGAAGGTTTGTGAAATATCAGCATTTCAGTTATGTTTAATTTAAACTATCTGATCACTTGGAAAAAAAAAGGAACATCAAATATGGCACTTTCTGTGTCTTTGAGAACTGTGACTGCTATAGCAACCTTTTCTGACAGGTCCACTGAATCTTTCTGAGAGGTAAAGGTACACAAGGTGAGATTATTCTCATAATATGTCTATCAAGACCTGATAAAGCAGGTTTTTTGTTCTTTTTTTTGTTCTGCCTTGTCTGTTTTTAATGAAATGCTTTGCATTCTGACTAATTTAAGATATCTTGAAATAGTGTGGGCTATAGGAAGGTTGCAGCTGTAAAAGCTTGATTAAGACCCATGTGAAGAGGATTAAGACACACTCTGCTTGCATCATTTAGCTTACCTTTTCAGTGCTAGGGTTCTCTAAATGTTTCTAAGATGCAACCTCCAGAAATAAAGATTCTTATTGCTTCCCATCTTCCTAAATTTTTTTTTTCTTATTCACAGATTAAATTCTAGTAGCATTTACATAATTTAGCTCTCACAGAAACTGTGGGAATATAGCTAAACAATGGATGTTTTAGGGAGCCAAAATCTGTTCCAGGTGAGACCAAACAGGGTTTGGAATTAAGACCATTGTCTAAACATGAAGTCAGTGTTTTGGGAGGCCAAGTCTTCTACCCATCCTGAACCTGAGATTTTTTTTGCTAAATAAATCTTCATATCAATGGCAATTTTATTGCTGTGTGTAATTTGATTTATACATTTTATATGGGGTGGAGCAAGGGGAAAAAAGGTTGAAAAATTACCTGCTTGTAAGGTAATTCTGTCTGATTCCTTTCTCTTACTGTCTGTAATTAGGAGCCTTTGCACAAGCCTTTTGGTTTCATAAAAAAGCTTATCTTCCACTCTAGAGAAGGGAATGGGTCAAGTTTCTTAAAATGTAAGCTAGATGCAGCAGTAAACAGCAAAAACAGCCATCAAATGATTCCTTGATTATGGTGCTCGGAAAGCCCATGAGCGATGAATTCTCACTTCTCAGCCCAGACTTCCCATACTGTGACAGGGCTTGTCACTTCTGGGAAGCCTTTGGGATGTAAGAGCACTTTTGGAACAATAAAATAATTTAACTGTGCAGGAATTCATGCAGCCTTACAGGTGAAATTCATACTGAAAATATTACTGCTCTTACAAACCACACTTAAAAATATTGCAGTGCTTTCAGTATAATTTGGTATTTTATAATGACATCTAAATGCTTGAAATGGTGCATGACTACTTTTGGCAGTCGTGTTTTAAGTGTGTGGCATTTGACTGTGGTTTAATGTTGTGGTATTTTGCTCTGAGTTAC
This sequence comes from Tinamus guttatus, assembly GCF_000705375.1. Next base: position 156,511 of record NW_010576469.1, read on the forward strand.
TGGCACTCACTCGCTTTTTTAATGTGTTTTCATGTTTGATACTGATCTAATTCCCAATAACTTGCTTTTATTAAATTTTTGTTGCTAGTTTTCCAACTTTGGAAACCACAAATGAAATAAACTAGTATAATAATAATTTTACAGAACTGTTTTTTTTTTTTTAAACTGTATTCTATGAGACTTCTTTTTGGTTTTGACCATGACTAAAAACTCCCTAAATATTTAGCAAATTTATTAATTGGCAAAAATTGGCTTTTAAGTATTTTCAATTTTCAATTTGCAAATCAATGAATAGATTTTTTTTCTGAATATCTATTGAACCTGAGCAATGCTAAATAGAAAGTGCAGCTAGGTTTCTGGAATCATCATTAGAGAAATGGATGGCAATGGCTTTTTCAATGATATGACAATGAACAATTGAAAGTATCTCATAAATCCCAATAGTAAAATTAACATGAAACTAACTCTTTAGAAATATTTCATTTCATGCATTTTTTAATCCATACTGGACAGCGTATCTCCTTGCCAAAAGCCCTAATGACAAAGCAAAAATCTATCTTCTGTCACTATTGTGTTGTGAACAAATAACCTCTGCTCGTTTTAAAATAGGTGGAAATCCTCTTGATTGTGTTCCTCATGAGAAAACCCAGTTACAGGTAAAGAAAGGGGCATACAAAAATGTTCATGAGGAGTGTTAGAGCCCATGATGAACACGTTGTATGTGAGGTCTTCAGGGTATGAATGTAAGCATATATATTTCACATAGTTTTAAAGGAGTGGTATAAGCAACTCTCTTTTACTTGCCTCTTTCATGTAAAGGATGGATGAAAAGGTAGCCCTTGAATCTGCAAGATCGGCTACTTCTGGTTCTCTCTGACTGCATGGGGATTGCACGGGATCCAAGCTGCACAGGAGTCGTACTTTATTTCCCCTTGATCAGTCAGTACAGCTGGTAAAGTGCATTTTAGGATATTTTAATGGATACTCAGACTTCAAATACATACTGAAGGTTCTTTGAAGTATTCCACTTCCTGGGGCAAAATAAAATTCAGTTTATTTGATAAACAGTAGAAATACAGCTTTGGAGTTGTACTATATGCAGCAAAATTCTATGCACTTGAATAATGTATAAAGAGTAACAAAAAACACGAATTTGTTTTAGTAGTTTCAGAAGCAATAACTGAGCTAAAAGAATACAAGGACAAAATTAGTGCTTTGCCCTTACAACCTCACTATGTCATCACAGAAGAAATGAGAAGAATGTAACTACCATTACATTTGTATGGTGGTTACCTGGATGGGACCTTGGTGGGTGGAAGCTGTGGTGCTGCTCTATTTAAATCAGTGTGCATAATGACTGAAATTTAGATAGGCATTAGAGCATACTCTAAAAGCTAATAATTTTTTCAGTTGCTGCTTGTTGGTAATTCTGCAGTTGTTTTGACCCATATTCCTCAGCTGTTTATATATTTGCCTAGCTTTTTAAATTCAGGAATCTGTAATTATTTGAATCTGTGCTTAGATTATATGCATGCTGCTGGGAGTTTTTGAAATGCAAGATGTCAGTATAAAATGCTGTATATCCACTGCATAGCCATATAGACTGTGCGCTACAAGAGCTTCATTTGGCAGAACTCTGTGACCTTGAAACTGATAATATCCTTTTTTATGTTATTTCCTTTTTATGAAAAGTAATTTTAGTACTATTTTACTTTATGCCTTTTTGCTACAAAAGTATTTTGTTTATGATACTTTAGAGTTTGATTTATTGTGTTTTAAATGAAGAATGACAGATTATATTTTGACAGTTTGTGGATATTTTTGCTTTCAAATCATGTGGATATGAATTCAGGAGGAAATTGTTATCATTCATCCTCAAGGTGGATGACTTCTGAGCTGGAAGACATCTATGGAGACCAGAATAAACTCCCCTGTAATTCAGGAGGAACCATTCAGTGCTCTGCTACTCAACTTGGACGCTCGCCAGTCTATGGGGCCAGACAGGATCGACCTGAGGGTTCTCAGGTAGCTGGCAGAAGTGCTCTCCACCATCTATCAGCAGTCCTGGTCAGCAGGGGAGGTCCCAGGTGACTGCAAACGTGATACCCATCTACAAGAAGAGTCAGATGGATGATTTGGAGAATCACAATCCTGTCAGCCTGGCCTTGGTATCTGGGAAAGTTATGGAGCAGATATCCACAGAGATCTGGACAGGCCGAATTGATGGGCTGAATCAACTGTATGAGGTTTAACAAGGCTAAATGTCATTTAAGACATTCTTATTTAGCAGAGTAGAAGCAGAGGTTAGCATAAGATATGAATATAAGACTTAACTTTTGGCTCCCTGAAAAAGAGATGGGCTATATTTTTCTATACCAGTAGAGAAACAGATCTAAAAGCAGACACACTGTGAGTCAAGCATCTGAGAGTAAAGTCACTATTTTTTTTTTGCTTCACTTCTTTCTGAAACACATCATCTTTTGACTGTTAGGAAAATTAGACACAACTGAATTAAACTGGAGTTTATAGCATCAAGAATCTTAAACAAGTGTATATGATCAAAAAGTGATTATGATTTCAGACTGCAGTTTACCTGGATATTATCAATGCTGCGCTGGAAAGCTATTTCACTTTCACCCACATATTTTAAAGCATTTAATTTCAAAGACTTCCAGGATTAAGGCAACGTGTTAGTGCTGTGGTTAATGCTGAGTGGTTGCTGAACTCAAACATCATCTCTGATCCATTTTTATTCATTGATAATAGGTTATTCATGTAGGGCAGATTCATTATCTTTTGCTTTCATTCTTTTTTTTCTCCTCCTTAAGAGGCTAGTTACTTGTCCTCAGTTTCTGAATACTTTCAGAGCCTGAAGAGACTTTTGGCTCTCCTGGTCTAATTCCCTGCAATCTGAAGCCAAAGATTAGAAATTTTCTTAAAAATAGCAGAGATCTGCACTGCTGTTGAAAGGAATAACTCTCACCCCCCTTTTTATTATTATTAGCAATGAAGACTGTGTATACTAATTGCATTTAAACATTCTCTTCATTTGTGTTTTTTAGTTATTATGTACCTTTCCGGATTGTTTTTCTTGGAGGAGAAGATAGACATCTCCAGCTGACAACTGATACCATTGCTCTTTGGATGTCTATCACATGGTGAGTTGCATTATCCCATCCTAGATTGCTCTCCCACTGATAGTAAAGGGAGCCTTGAGCAATAATTTACTTTAGACATCTTCCCTTCAGATAGCTAGCACAATATTCATTTAAACAAAGTATCTAAAGAAATTCAGTAAGAAAAATCAAGCTTAGTGGCATGAATCACAAGCATTAAAATAAGTTTTGCTTGCTAATCTCCTGTGTCTCTTCAGTACTTAATAGAAAGAATATTTGGACAGTCTTTACATTTCCCTCTAAGACTAATGTACTAGTGGTTTTCTTTATTGTGGTTTTATATTCTTGTGTAAGTGTGCATAAAATGAGACATGGTTGTTAAACCAAGTCTGCAGCTTAATATGCCAATATTTTCCAAATATTTGTCCAACAAAAATGTATTTTGATTCTATCTTCTATGTTTGCTTGGAAAATGATTCATTTCTTTAAATATATTATTTTATTTAATAATATGGCTTAGGATTTGAACGAGAAAAATACTAACTGATACGTGTTAAACTAATTAACTAGAAGGCTTTACCCACACTAAAAACTGTCCTAATGAGCCATTTGGTGGCATCCAGTTTCTGAGAACTAACTTAGACACATTCCCCCAAACCTCCCTCACACCTAAGAAAAACAACAGGGTAGGCCACTTGATCCCAGGACACAATACTAATACTAGAAATATGCTGAAAAGGGCTATTTCTTTGTATAGGATTTTAATGGAGGACAGAGCAGTGAGAAAAATATTGGATTAGATTGACTAAGCATTTGTAGAGACTTGTAGAGAAAACAAATAATGTTTTCTTACTTAGCACTTTTAAAAACTAAATATGGAACCTGAAATCTCAGGCAATGCCTTCATAGTGATAGACAACGGTTGATAAAAAAAAAATCACTTCTCCACTAGTGCTAAGAACAAAAACTGTATAAAGTGGTGATTTAGCAAACTGAAATGAAAGGAGGAAACTCAGAAATAAAAGAAAGGTTAACAGAAAAGCAGATGGAATGGGATATCCTGGGGAAAAAAAAAAAAAAAAAAAACAGAATTTAGAGAAGTACTTGCATGTTGTAATTGCCCCCTGTCCTCAATCTTATATGCTTTTCCTAAAGTATGCAACCTGAAATCTGGCAGGGTTAAAATGTTGCCAAAATTGTTGGCATTTGTTGTTAAAATAATGCCAAAATTGTTGACAGAGTTACAATGAAACAAATTCTACATGGACTTTGTTCTATCTTATTTTTGTTTTTGATTTCCAAGGTAAAAGTAAAGCCTAGCTCAGGTATTAAATAGTTCAGAGCTGTAATATATGAGTTCATGAATGTATGTGTGTCTTCATGTATCTATATGTATCCCTAATATCTATATATTTCTTGACCATCATTGCTGCATTGTTGCCCTTACTTCATGAATGGAGAATACTTATTCTGAGGTTGAATCTGCTTGTCCCTGGATGAAGACTGTGTGTGTCACACAAAAATGGAGAAACCTTGTCTTGGATCCACTCCTTACCTCAATTTCTGCCTTTTCTGGAGTGATTATGTTGCAATTATTTCATGGACCTTAGTGTGTTTCCAGAGTTCAATGCAGTAGGAAACATGTCACTTCAACTAATGTAATAAAATACTACCTATGAACAACAATCATATCTCATTGGTTTCTCTCTTTTTGACATGGTTTCTTCATCAAAATCCTGGTTTGTGAACAGTTTTCATAAACCACGATCAATGTGGTTAAGACAGACAAGTGAACTCAGACCAGATTACCACTGTAATGATGCCATGTTAGATGACATCAAGGCTCTTCGCCAGTTTCAGAGGTTCACATCGTCTCCTCAGTTTTTTGGATCACATTTCCATAGTTTCTTATCTGAATGCATCAGAGGGACATGATCATCCACTATTTAACACGGTTTACTTAAAGTCAGTGATCCAAATTCATGTTTAACATGCACTGATGATATTCTCCTGAATGGGAGTAGATAGTTCAGAAAGCCTAAGTTCAGTGATACTTCAAATATAACTTTTTCTCTTACGTCCATTTAAGAAAAATAACAAGTTGCAGTTCATTTGAGACTGAGGACAGAAGTTTGGAGTTCAAACATAACTAGAATACCATCTCCTTCCCCTCCAGTTTAGATCTTTTGAGAGTTTAGGACACAAGTTTTCACTAACGCCTCTGAGATCCTTTGTTCTGTCTTATGTTAATTCTGTCAGATACACATATAACTCTCTTTTTCATACACATATAGCTCTCCTTTTCCTCTGTCTACTCTTTTCTTTATATGTCTTACAATGTTTTGCAGGATATTTTATTTTATTTTATTTTATTTTATTTTATTTTATTTTATTTTATTTTATTGAAATACTGTATTACTCTGATGAAATGCTCCACTCCAAGAGATACAGAAAATACTTTGAAGAAACAGAGAATCCTTTATTCCTGTAGGGGGCATTGCAATACAAAGAAAGGGAGCAATGACATCCGTCAAAACAACCGATTTGTCTGATAAAATTTTATGATATTTGTCTATCAGCTTTGGACTTTTCTCTTTTCTTTTGTTTTTTCTTTTCTTTTCTTTTCTTTTCTTTTCTTTTCTTTTCTTTTCTTTTTTCTTTTCTTTTTTTCTTTTCTCTTCTCTTTTCTTTTCTTTTCTTTTCTTTTCTTTTCTTTTCTTTTCTTTTCTTTTCTTTTCTTTTCTTTTCTTTTCTTTTCTTTTCTTTTCTTTTCTTTTCTTTTCTTTTCTTTTCTTTTCTTTTCTTTTCTTTTCTTTTCTTTTCTTTTCTTTTCTTTTCTTTTCTTTTCTTTTCTTTTCTTTTCTTTTCTTTTCTTTTCCCTCTCCTCTCTCCCCTCCCCTCTCCTCTCCTCTCCTCTCCTCTCCTCTCCTCTCCTCTCCTCTCCTTTCTCTTTTCCTTTCTTCCTTCATCCCCCCTTCCTTCCTTCCTTCCTTCCCTCCTTCCTTCCTTCTCTCTTTCTCTCTCTCTTCACAATAGATTCAATATAAATTGAAGACATGACTGAACCTTTTCACCACTGTTTTTGTAGGCATATTAGAAAGAGGATTTAAAGTACCTTGTGAAGGACACCCTTCAGTATTCCTGCACTTCCTGATATAGATGAGGATGATTTGGATGATGCTGTTAAAATGTGTTTTTAAAACATTATACAGTTTATGTAATATTTAATAGAAAAAATAGAAAAAAATAATAGAAACTAATAACATTTCAAGCATTTTCCCTAATTTGATTATTTTAGCCTGCAGTATAAGTCTCTCTCTGTCACTATAACTTTTTATAGCTATAGCTGTATATAATTATCTTGAAAGAGAAAATAAGAAATAGCATAGCTAGAATAGCAAGAATATTTATTTATGAGAGTTCAGGTAGAAAACATGTCACTGTTTCTAGAATTCATTAAATATAGCTTTAGTTATGTATCTTTTATAGTAGGATTTTATGTATGTTATAACCTGTAATATTTGTAAGCTGACTGGTGTAACTTTTTCACTGATAAGGGATGGATTTTTACAAATGTAAACACAGGGATTATGGAACAAAGCTCCTAAAATAACTAAAATGTGTACATATGATTATGTATACAGGCTGAATATGGTGATCAAATGGCCTGTTATAGTTGTCAGAGATTCATCGACACCATATGAACCATTTTCTTTCTTTCTAACTTACCAGAAATTCTGTTCTTAGATGCTGACCAGAGAGCTGCAACTATTGGCAAAAAGAAAAGACCAGCCTTGAGAGCTGTCACTGAGAGGAAAAACCTCATTACACAGCCTCACTAACCACTTCAAATGAAGAGGCTATCCATACTGCATGCATATAGCAATATAGCTATAGTGGTAGCTACATGATTGACTGTGGTCCTATGCAGTTACAGCTTAGTTTACTCCCTTTCACTCCTAAAACGTCAGTTCCTGTCTCTCCTCCCTTCTCATATTAGCATTCAAATTATAATGACATACAAGTGCTTGTTGTAGTGTGATTTATGGTAGCAGGATGTTATTCTTTCAAAATGGAGTCAGTCTTCTTTGCAAATTTGTTTGGATCCTGTTGTGTTCAGGGAAAATGAAAGACCTATTTTGATGGTAGAATAATCATAGATTAGAGGCTTAACAGAAGAGATCATTTTTATTTCCAGGATTTAATTTTATCTGTAAACTCCTTATAAACCATATTGATTTGCTGGCTGCTTGCAATCTTAATGCAAACGTTTGACAGCATGTCCCTCCTGTTCAGTATTTTGTGATTATATTTCAACAAATTGTAATAATCTTTTTGTTCTTGTATCAGATCCCTATCTCTAGCTTTCTCAAAACTGACCGAAAGGCCACTACAATTTGCTTACTATATTTTTCCTTCATTAGTGTTTCATATTTTTAGGAGCACATTTTATAGCATTGTTCTCTTCTTGTGGAGAAGAAAACATTGATTTTCTTTTAGCTATTTTCTTTCTTTGATACTGTTATATAAAAAAAGGAGAACAGCATTAAGGATGACTTACTGTGTGGCATGGCCTAGTATCAGATAACCCACACAAAGGAAAATATATTATCCATGCAAATATAGTAATGTTATCTATTTCAGATGTGTGCTTAAGTTATACAAATTTCTTCACTGATCTAACCTCCACATTTTAAAAATTAGTGTGGAGTTTTCTCACACATGTTCTCACCAGTTTGTTCAGAAAAGGCTGTACTTCTGTGTATAAGTGCCTCTTCACTTAGTCATCAGTATTCCATTTACAGCCCTCTAGACTGAAAGCAGATGTATTTTTTTTTCTTCATGCTTAACAGAGCAAATGGTAAGTCTCATAGTTGCAAACATCATGATGATCAGGGTAGGTTTTTATGGCTATTTTTGAGCTATGTACCATTTCCAAAAGGAGAAAATAAAGGAAGGAGGAAGAACATTCACTAAATGAAAGCTAGCCAAATAGCGAACAATATGAAACAGTTTAATTTCTAATTAGTTAAAGATTTCCTTGCTTCATCTGGAACTCACTTGTTATTGATGTAATTACACTTATGCTCAAAAGGGCACAGATAGCAATAGGTTTCTTTAGATGACAGGCGGAAGAGTCATCACCTCTTGACACATATTTGTTATAGTTCCTCTTTTGGTCTAGGAGATGTTAAAGGTCACAGTTCTGGCATTCAGGTTGAATCCTAAGAATTCATACTTGAAGTTTTGTTTTAAAATACATTTTCCACATTTACCACAATATGAAGCCCTGTAGGAGTATTGCATGAACAGGATAATTATTTCCTTGCTCACAGGGACAAGACCCCAAACTTAGAACTTTATTCTGATAGAAAACTACAAATGCAAGCCTATTTCTTCTCATAGAGTATTCAATTTTGTATCACTTTGGAGGCGTTCGGCTCACCTCTTTGCCCTCCATTAGAGAAAGACATACAAGGCAAATCTAGTACAATAAAGTGAAAACAGAAAATAGGCATCTTGTTAAAAACAAGATGTTTACTTTTAGTTGTAAGTTACAGACAAGATTCTTCTATACTTAAAGCCTTTAAGCTAGAGTGACATCTATGTAAAAGATGTCAGGAAAATGTAAGTGATATAGTAATTCCTTTACTATTGAATATGAAAAGCATCCAAAGCTAACATTATAAAACCATAATTTTGGTTAGCTATAAGATATTTGGTCATTTGATATAGAGCCAAATGTGTACATTTTTCACACTGATCTAGGGTGGCAATTGCATTTGGGTAATGTGTTTTTAACACAAATATAATTGTGGATTTAATTCTCCGATGAGTAGTTTGTCATTCCTCAGTATTATTGTAGTACGATCTGTACCTAGAATGGTAATATCAGAAGACAATTTTGGGGAAAATTGATTAAAATTTTGAACCTTGAGTTAGCTGATCAATAACCCAAAAAGTGTTAATACTGTCAATACTTTCACTGTTGTTTGTTTTTCCTATTGCTAATGTCAAAGATCCAACATTAGCCACAGTGGAGAGCACTGATTTCTATAGCATTTGTTGCCCACATCACTTTGAAATAGTCTAACTCACTGGTAATCCCACAAATCTATGAGATCCTTAAATCTGTCAGTCTTCCATGTAATAAAAATAATCTTCCTGGGATAGGAATTTAATAAATCTTGTTTCTTTTCATCATTTTGGGGAGAATTCAAGGCAGATTTCCTTGCTTGCCTTCAGCTAGCTGACACACAAAGAACTGATTATTTTACTTCCTTCTTAAACTTCATTGCATTAGATGATGGCAGAAGCTCTAAGACTAATATTTAGCTCCATTTTGTATTACAAAGTAGCCTATTATCTTGTCCAGAGGGAAAGAACATTAAAAAAGAACACTTAGAACAGTGAGAGCATTTCTGCTGAAAGAGTTCAATGTTACTGTTATAAGTTGGCAATAGAAGAGGTTTTCAGCATGTTTCACTGCTGTGTGATGAATTCAGAAGGTCTGGCAAAAGGAAGGGTGAGAATTACCTAAGGCTTGATGGGGACAAGACATGTCATTTCATGAGAAGTAAAGTTCTTTCTTTGTTCTAGTCTTTAAGCCAGGTGTGGGATCAAGGAAGTGAATCATATGAGAGGCTCACATACATAGTTACTACAAGTCTCTTGAAGAAATGTACTGCTTTGTAGTTAGATGCAAATGATAGAAGTATAGATATTGAAAGCAAGCCAAGCCCTGATATCTTAGACGACAACAGAAAGTAACCCCAGATTCCAGGTCTCATACTCATGTCTCTAGGCAGCCAAGCCCTGTAGACTGACACAATTACCTTCTGTCAAAGAATAAGTAGATTATTCTGACCTTCTCCATAAAAGTCGCCTCATTCCTTTCTCTAGTTGCCTTTTTAGTTCACTTTTAACACATTCCTTGGTCTCCATAAGTCTTTTCCTCTGCAAGATCCTTTCCTCCAAGAAGGAGCATTCCCTGCTGAATTGGCCTCCTACTGTGGTTCAGAGTATTTGAAATGCTTCAGGAGTGTACTAGTTGGGTGCAGGCGTAGTCACCCAGCTAGTACACTGACTCTGTAATTCTCTTGATGCCAAAAGGCCTACTCATGAAACCAAAAGGCTGAAAGAGAATCGGGTGTAAACAAAGTACTTACTTACAGGAAATCTTAAAGGTTGTTTGGAAAACCACTTTTTAGGAGAGTAGTGAGCCCTCTTCTCAAACCCATGCACGGCAAAGGAAAAATGGTCTTGTGGCCAGAAAGTTAACACACATATTGCAAATATATAATCTCTTTTCTTACAAATATCAGTAGATACTTCATAGAAGAAAAAAAAGGTATTTTACTATTTCCTGGAATATATCGGCCTAAGTCATGATCACATTTTTGAAACGCATCCTTAAAATTTAGTAAACAGCCAAAAGAATTATAATATTTTTCTTGTATTCAAAGATTTTTTTGTATATTTAGAAAGCTATTAGCAAATGGTGAAACTTAATTTTTACAATGTAAGACCTGGCTTATGGCAGGCATGTTGTGAACATATAATGTTTGTGAGTTGACATATAGAAAACTGCAACTATTTTCCTAGATGGTGAGGAACAGCCACAGAGAACTACTGTGTCTGTTTGTGGCTATGAATAAGGCAAAGGGTATTCAGAAAAAAACAGAATGCTCAACAATCACACATTTACAGTAACTCAGAGATGAGTTAAAGCTTACCAACACCTGGAGGCAGACATTTTGGCAGTCCCAACTAACAGACTGGATTTCTTGAGCATAAAAACTTAAAAAGAAAAAATAATTAGCTGTGTTACTTGAAGTAGAAATGAAAAAAAAATATATTTTTCAATCGTACAGCTATTCATATTATAAAAATATTCTACCCAAAGTAATGAATCCAAAGAAGTGGTTTTATTCCAACTGCACTGTCCAGCTTTCTGACGGACTTCTCAGTCAATGACCTACTTACTTAATATTCTTCACTAATGTGGAATACCAATCATGTATATATGATGATGGATAAAGGTATTTATAGTTAGGATATGGCTGATTAACTTTTCAGGTCATGTAATTTAGCTTTATAGTAATACGTTACCCATCTTTAGCATGTTCTGAGAATATTTTTGCAAAATGAAAAATGCTGTAAAATTCCAGAGATCATATGTTATTATGGACATTTAATCATTCACAGGCATTCATCCTTTTCAGACTTTGCCAAATGAAACTGCAAAAGATCTGAACTATAGGAAAGTCTGAAAACCTCCGTATCCAAGATACTGTCTCTTCAGTTATCTTTCATTTGAATTTTTGACCATTTAAAATTCAAGCAAACCTATCCTTAATATAGTTTCTGTTCAATATGTAATAAATAATGTTAGTAAGTAGAATCTATATCTGGCCAATGGATCATCTGTGGTTTAACATGACTGACGTCTTTCTCTGAAAGTCCTGCCTTAGATTCATGTGTAGTAGCTTCCTTACACAGAGACTTTGAGAAGAAGTAAAGAGATCATTAATGGCCGTCATCTAAGGAACTCCATTGAGACTCATTTTTAGGTATCTGGCACGCCAAAATTAGTTAATTCCCACTAGAAGCTCACCAGACTCAAAAGACATAAGCGCCCCTGCCCTTGCCAACAGGTCCTACTGCCAGGGTGCAGCCAGGGGCAGAAAGCTGGGAGCTGAGGTGGACTGTGCCCTCCCTCACCAGACCCCTGCAACCAGGTCCCAACCAGGATCCTGCAAAACCCAGCAAGGTTAGCAGCTCCAGGCTAGGGGCATCCCAGAACCCAGCATATGCCTTTCATGGCCACAGTGGTGGAGTGAGGGTCAGGCCCATTAGTCAGGATACTGATCAGGTTTGCAGACAGCAATCAGGATGAGGCTAAGGTACTGAGGCAAGTCATTGGTGAAAACAGAAAGTTATCTATGGGTTAGGGACAGAGTCAAGATGAATGGGGTACCCAGGCAGGTATGGGAATGGCTGTGATGTAGTTTGGATGAGCACCACAATGCAGGAGTGCTTCAGTTTAAGAGCA
>NW_010576469.1:168882-194689 GCF_000705375.1 Tinamus guttatus
TTTCCACAGGAAAGAAAATGAAAGTTCTGTGATTCACAAAGAGTCAGAAGGGGGAAGAGGAACAGCATGATACTTCTTCATGAAGTCTTTGCCCATTTGTTGCCATCAATAATTTTGAAAGATCTACATCTAAATGACCTAAAAGCTACTCAAGCGAACTGGAAAATGGAAGCTTCTGAAACAGAACAGTGTTTTGAGAACTTTTGTTTGTAGCATCAAACTGTGAAGTTATTTTGGCAAAGATTGTTTTGTTAATTCTAGAGTTTAGATACCTGAGATACCTAAAAATGGTACCCAAATACCAAATTTGAATGCATTACATTAGTAACAAGCTACAGACAAAGATTTACTGGGCTGGAAGCAAAAACTGGCAAATATTTTCAAACTAGTTGCAGTTGTATTGCAAGTTTACTTGAAAACTGAAATTTTGAAAACACATTTCATGTTGCACTTTCTGAAAACAAAGAATTGAGGGGCTAGATCCTCAGTGGAAATTTTTTTTTTTTTGGTTATAAGACTTTTTGATTATGTGCCAAAAAACAAGTATGTGAGCATGGGCGATCTATCATTGATTCTGATATATGTGATAACTGAGGAGGTTGTTATCAAAACCAGAAATATAACTATAAAGAGAAGCTCAACTTAGAAATTTCTGATTCCCTATAAAAAAACAAAGCCTGCAAGGAACCAAAGTGAACAGACGGCCTGATGGCATGAAGCCATTTAAGTGGCAGAAGCTTATTACATGTAATTTATTGATTAGCTTTGGCATAGTGATTTGCCATAATCCAGCATGACAGCCACAGAGCAGTGAATCCAAGTTTAATAATTGCAACTATATTGACGTTATGAGAGGCTAAATCTATATCATAAGATCCAGGAGCATTGCCAAGTTCCCAGCTCCAACTGTCTCCCTTCCTAGAAGCAGTCCAGCCATGTTCTGACAGCATCTGTGCAAGACCTACACAAGCACTAGGCTCTTGCTACCACATGCTCTGGATTTCTCAGAAAGGAAAACAAGACTTCTATGCCACATAGTGTTACTTACATATGAGCTGAGAACCAGGTCTTGTGATCTATGAAATTCTGTGGCATGCCTTGGTAAGCAAGTATTGCTGCAAACAGAGAAGCCAGTCTTCTGCATCTCTTTATGAGGAAGATTCAGTTTTTGATGAATTTATTAAGACGGAATGGAGATAGAGACTTGGATATTCAGTGTTTAGTTAATCAAAAATCCAGATGAATTTCAATTTACGTGGTCCTTTTAATTCTGTCATTATTTTTCTTGTCCTCATCTTTCATCTGCCAAGTTTAGTGTGATTCTTCAATTTTCTTTAATTCTCATTTCTTTAATGTATCAAACATAATCCTAGTATTTAGTAACTATAACAGGACTAGTTTGCTTCTACTTTGTAAACTTGATTGGACTACAGTCCTTAAACTAGGCATCCATTAAATCTTTTTAATGTGGTATGGCAGATATCCAGAAATCGTGAGAGAGAAAAAAAAAAAGTATATACATTAACTGATCCAAAACAAAAGATGTTTTGGCTTTGTTTTAGTTAAAAGTATATCATTTGAGCTTGGAAATGTCTGCCTATGAAATATATGACAGAAGTATTAATTTTTCACTTTAAGTCTATGCATTTTTTCCCAAAATTCTTTCATACAAAGAGTTTTAGTAAACATATAATGGTAATGCATACTAAAAGAAAATACTATTAACTCAGCTCCAAAGTGAAATGCTTTTGTCCTGTTATATATTTCTTCTGTCCTGTTTTTAATTTTCATCCTTTCAGATGGCTTCTTATGACTTTAAAAGATATAAATGTCATGTTCTACTTTTTCAAAATATGATAGTGTAAAGTTATTGTAATAATCCTGAAATTCAATTTCTTTTTCAGAATAAAATATAAAGTAAATTTATTATCTTCTCTATTTCTCTGTTTGAGAAAGATCCTGGGGGAAATTAAACAAAAATGTTTGATTGTGTTTTGCTTAAGGATATCTTAATAAAGGATATCACTGAATAGTGAAGATATTTTGTTCCCTCTTTTTTTTTTTTTTTGTTGAAATCCCACACCTCACCAACAAACCAGAACCAATCAGAGTAATTAAACGACTTTTCAATTAAGTGATTTTTACAAATCCCTTCTTTATGAGCTATATTTGAAGACACAAATGTCCTCTACTGCATTGTCTATCAACAAAAAATTATCATTTGTCTATTAAAATAATTGTTTCCTTCCTTGACATCATTCTCATAATTCTCAAAGAGCTTCTGCCTTTGTAAATTTTCACATTTCTAATTTTTCTTTCAATTTCTATGACATCTGTGTTAGTTGTATACTGAACATCTTGCAGCACATTCATTTGACACATTGATATCTAATGCCTCAGAAAAATTTATTTTCTTGCTTTCTTGCTCATAAGTTTAGATGGTGGTTCCTTCCAAGTACTAAAAGTGGTATCTTTTTGTCCTGAAACTAAGGATAATGATAAATCAAGATAATATATATCCCCTTGGTAATATTTGAGGGAACTTCAATGATATAACCCTAATACTCCAAAATTTTCAAATTAGTCTTTAACTCTTATTTGTTTTCAGTTACATTTGCTATGTGAGAAAATGTTGAAACAGATCATGAAATAAATCATTTAAAAATGCGGATCTACTCTAAAAGAAGTGTTTGTTGTTGCATGTTTGCTTTTTCTTGCCAAGTTGTGACATACTTAGGTTATGCTATTCGATGTTTCAGAATTCATATGTCATGAAACTTATATTACATGTATTTATCTTGAAAAAAACTTTTATATACATTTTAAAATATATCCATTTTATAGAAGTGTAGTCTTGTGATATACATAATATATGAAGTCCCTTATTTTACAAGAGGTGGTATTTATAGGCAACACTGATATGCTGAGTCTTTGGTGACACCCTAACATTGTTGAAGAGCTAACCCAATTGTAATATATGTTTACGTAAGTCCTGGGTGGAGTGGGTGGACTTTGGAGTGGACTCCACCATGCAGGAACCCCCACAAATTCTCATGCCCTGGTGACCTGCAGCCACTCATGCACCACGGCTCTTCTTGGGAACTTGCTCACAAACCTAGCAGCCGTACTCTTCAGCTTGGTTACTGATTTCTCATGACCTGTTGACCTTTGGGCCTTCATGCATTGTGAGTATCCATGGGAATTTGGATGTTGTTACCCTCACACAATATTTGGCCTAGAAGATTTCTCTGAGTACTGCTAAACAGTATAGTGTATTAAAAACTGAGTATTGACTTGCCATTCAAACCAGAGTTATGTGATATCAAGATTAGGATTAATTTTATTGCATCTAACATGTTGAATATCTAAGGCAGAGCATATTTACTTAAGGCAAGTCATGTTCCTAAACGTTAGCTGTTTTTTAAAGTAACATTGAAAATCTCTTTCTTCCTCCCAAGAAAAGGAAAAATTATGGCACAGACACACACACACAAAAATAGAAAAATAAAACTAGAAAAAGAATGAGGTGCAGTCTTAAGTACTTACTTAGCATTCACAAGACCAGTCAGATAGATTACAGGTTGAAAGAAATAAGACTCAGCAGCCTACTAGCATGAGTAGGACATTAAAGAAAATGATTTGCTTGCTTTTCAATTTTTCACTCACCTTACTAATAATGAGTATTATGACAAGGGCAATTAGCCATGCTATACTTTCAGTAAACTTTGTATAGAGCTAATCTGACAGGTTTAAAGGATAACAAGACTTTTTTACACAAACACAGAGGTATACCATTTCCACTGTCTACATTGAATTTGTTTTAAGATCTATATTTTTCACCAAGTATTTACACTGGCTGAAGGTTGTAGGTTCAGTATTCATCTCCATTTCATTGCTTATTTTCGCTTCTGCAGCATTAATTATAGATCATGATATCCCTGCAATGAATCTGAAGTAAGGCAAAAAGGATTTGTTTTAGGACCATTGACCCTGATATGTAGACTTGAGCCTTTTTTTTTTTTCTGGTCCCACTTTTAGAGACTTCGGATGTTAACAAGTGCTGTATGTATCTAATCTAGTTATTATGGTATGTATAAATTTAATTTGCCCCTTATGGCCCGTGTGTCGTTTCCCCTGTCTAGCACTATTAGTGGGAGTTATGTTTTTACACGTCATTCTGTTTAGACAACTAGAATCTTATGTATTTTTGAAAGACAATTCTGTGTATTGGATTAAATAAAAGCACTAGCAAAAAAACCTCTATTTTTGGTGTTGCACCCCAAAATCTTGCATTATCTATTTGCACCTGTCTTATCAATATGGGAAAACACAAACTTGTATATTGTGAAACACTTCTTTTGGGAAGAAAGGCCAGAAAAAAAAGATCCCTTCTGTTTGAAAATACTGGCAAGTTTATAATATACTTATAATATTATATGCAATTACCAAAAGAATGTTGAAGCTTGAATCTCCAAGACTATGAATATGCAAGAGTATGAAATACTCCTATGGCAGAAAAAGCTTTTACATTAACATTTTTCATTTACATTAAATTTTTCATTTAGCATTTAATGTCATGTGATTTCCTACAGTTGGACAGTTTCATATAGGGCCTTTAACCTGGCTTCTGATCTTGAATATTCATTCTGTTAATGACAGGCAATCCTTTAAGGTTATCAATAATCCCAGAAGAAGACGGCTCAGTCCCTTCAGGAGAATGAAGAGGATGAAAAACAAAGGTGCCTGAAATTAGTGTTACAGAATATTAAGGAGATATATCCACATTGCTTCATATCCTTTTGCTCACTTTGGGGAACAAAAGATGTTCAGGTGCTGATTTCTGAGAAACTCAGTCCAGTATGTATAAGATCAGTCAGTGGAAGATTTCCATTACTTTTTGTTGTGAGCAGGGATGTTTAAAGTCTGAGAATGTTGAGGTCTGAGAGTGGAGAGAAATGGAATAAGGATTATCATAAAATAGGGATCCCTATCCTGGTGCTGTGGGCATAGCTCCACTGGTTGCAGTTGAAGTATGATAAATGACATCTACTAAGATTTTTTGGGGGGAGTTTATATACTATACTGGTGGAGGAGAAAAGTTGAAAATTTTCCACTTGTACATCTTTTTAAAAATTTTCCACTCCTATATCTTTTTGTAGTTTCATTGTCTTCCCTTCTTTCTTTAATATTAAGCCTATTCTCTCTTCAGTCATAGTTATCTCAGTGCACAGGAGATTAATGCTGTCCAAAAAGCAGTAAAAGACTATTTTCATATATACTTAATGGCTAATATGTGGTTATTATATGGCTGAGCTGTTCCATCTTGTCTTGTTTTGTTTTGTTACTGTTTGTTAAAACTCAAGTATTCAACCTTGTATTCAATACTTTTTCTGGCCTATCACTTAAATATTTAACAAATCAAGTGATGTTTCTGTAAGCTATTATTGCAGGAAGAACTCGTAAGGCAACAGCAAAGATATTCAGTAAAAAAATGGCTGAGCTCCTTTACTATCTGTCCCAGGTCCTAGTTTGTTGAGAAGTGTTTAACATAAGCTTCTTAAGTAACTGTTTCAATGATGTGTTAACAATCTATAGCTGACAAGTGAGAGAACTATGTACGTGATCAGACTTTGTGTCTCACGCCAAAAAAATCTTCAAAGGCTGACCACATTACTGAAGTGATGAGGTGTTTAGATTTTAAAGACGTACTCACAGCCTTCATGATCAGCCAGTCTCTGCATTAGATTTTGAATGGAGCTTTCTGTAAAAATATCTGTGAGGAAGCCAAGTCTAAAAGAGTAGTAGTAAGGAAGAGAAGAAAATATAAGTAGTTTAATCGGAAGTATATGGACTGCAGATTAATTTAGATATGAATTTCAGAGATTGATGGTCAACACTCAAGAAATGGGACAAAAAGATATATAGAGACATTTGGAAGCAGAGTGCTGTTTTATAAGTTCTAAGGATGTAGCACATCAATTACTACATTTAATCGTCGCTACTCTGGCAGATCTTAACATAAAACATGCTCATCAGAAGCTTTGCCAGATAACCTCTGGCTCTTTATATAGATTTTTGAATAACATATATAAATTATATTTGATGTACAGCTCTTACAGTGAAACTCAAGCACACAACTATAGCTACTACTTGCTAAGCTTGTAGGTCTTTTCACTTATGATTTTGTAAATCAGGAAGTTATACTAAGGTACTTCCCTCTCAAAATTTTTAAGTTAAATGTTAAATTAAACTTTTTCTACTTCTCATGGGAGATTTTGTGCAAAGGGGAATATTGTAAGATTTGAAATAAATTCTGAGACTGTTTCTAAGTTAGACAATTCAGAAATATTATGTTTCCACTTTTGAAAATTTCTCAGTTGTTGTCCATGTCATTCCACAAATACTTGGGTTTGAGAGTAATTTACTGAGTATTCATTACTCTGCCAAAAGGGTGGGGATCGCATACCTGGGATAGTTTTAAACTGTAGCTCCCTTATTATTGACTGTAACAACAGAAGCAAAGAACTCAGACTAAAAAAAGCAGACAAGTCATCACTTAGTGTTTTAGTTATTTTAATTGTTGGCAGATTAAAATTTGAAAAACAGAGTGAAATAGCCAATACTTGCCAGAACCGATTTTGCTTTTAGTAACCATACCATCAAAAGAGCTAGAGACAGTATCTCTATTCTAAGCTCCTTTTGTGTCTGGGGATATGTTCAAAAAAGTACTAAAAGGCTTCTTGTAACAGTGTAAGCTATCTTTTCAGTGACTGTATATAATGTGTGAGATCATAGAGACCTCAAGACAAGTCTGCGTAAAGGATGAAGGGAAATGGACTGTCTGTAAAATGTGCCAGCTCTTGTGAGGTTATAGCTTCAGGAACTAGGGGATATATGCTTGAGAGAACCATTAGCTCAGAGCAGGGACCAATGACAGGCCTAAGACTCGGGCTAGTTAGTGGTAATGTCTTTTATATGTGCTTGTTCAGGATACTAGATCTAATCTGGGAGGCTTCAACTGATGTAAATATTGTTCTTTGAGAGCAAAGACCTATATGCTATGGCTAGGAAAATTTTCAAGAGACCAAGTGGTCTGATTATCTTGGTGATGACCGTTGACTTACTTACAAAATGCTTTTGGTGGATAGGAGCGCACTGGTCTTTGCCATTCCCAACTAACAAAAAGACCTATTTTATTTGGGTAAGTAGTATTATAACCTCCATCCTTGTGGGAGACTTCTTGCAGCACCTGAAAAGATGACCTGATTACTAGAAATGCTTTTATCTAGTACTTTTTAGTGTTTTTGTTTCTTGCCATGTTCATCTAACATTTCAGACATCTCATCTTCTCTTAGATACTCTCAGAGCCCTTAGCATTAATTTCTAGCCTCAGGCTGCTTGCCAACTTGCTTTCATTGCAAGATGAATCCTTTGACTGCATCCCAGATTCACTAATCTCTTATCGTGATGGTTATTGATGGAACAATTCCTTGCAATAATTCACTTGTCACCAAGGAGAGCTCACTGTTCAGAGCCCCCTCTCCCCTCCTCATTTTCCAACAGCTTCAGCATATCTGTGGGGATCCACGTGGGAACATACACAGGGAAACTGTAGAGGATAGTCAGTCTCTGAGAAGTTAGTGTCCTAATTCCCTGTCTCTTTAAAGACTCAGAAATGTCATTCTGGAGCCTGGCTTTGGCTGAAATTTATAGTGGGATGTAATGCATTGTTACCTTTGGTATGGATAAATCCAGCTCTTTGGTGTCAGGGTGGTCAAGACACAGAGGATCTGGAATAAAAATAAAAGGAGTTATTTCTTCAATGTCCTTGAAAAGATATTCGATCGGTTTGGTCGAGCACCAAGACTAAAAGACTGTTCTTAGTCATGGTTCTTGCCAATGTGGCATCTGGCAAAGAAAGGCCTGATCTTGGCAAGTGTCCTGGTGGAGAAGGGCATGGCATAGGCTAGACCCTGCTTACAGCTTCTGGGCTTGGAAAATGGAAAGGGAGCAAGAAGAAAATAGGAAAAGCAAAAGCAAAAACAAACAACAAAACAAAATCCCACTGGCTTCAGCATGTACTGTCACGCTAATCATGCTAAGACAATAGATTTGATTTTTTTTTAATGTCCACTCAAAATTAACATAATGCAATTTCTTAAATAATTTTGACACAATTAGCTCCTTTTCTTATCTAGCTTCAGCTATTTTCATGTGGTCCAATAAATCCATATTTATTATAGCATCTGATCATAGCCTCCATTTCAAATCCTCAGATAATTTTCTCTCAGATTAAGTATTTTACAATCTGCTTAACCACATATATTGATCTATTAATATGATAGTAGGAACATACTTAGACTCAAGAGAATAATGCATTAATAGATGTCCTATAAAAAACAGATCAAGAGCCTTGAAACTGATCTCCTTCACCCACTCATTTGGTCCTTCACTCTATCCTTTTTTATTTTTTTCTTCTTTTCAAATCAAAATTGTGTTTGTCTGGAGAGCATCAGTTCTGAGTCAGCTCCTAAATTAAAGGACTGCTCTGGCCTCATTATTCTAAAGATTGACTTGGTTTCTAAGACTTAGAAGTGGACTTATAAATACACTCTAATATGCAACTAAGTATGTATTCGATATTCTCAGCTCTGTAACTTACATGATCCTCATGATCTTCAAACATTTGGTATATGTAAAATTCAGTAAGGATAAAATATAATGCATGCCTATTATGGAAAAATGTGTTACTGCACTTTTTCACTGGTTTCTTGATCAACACTTTTCCAAAATGTTTTAAGACTATCTGGACAGGTTAAAAAATTAGTATTCCTACACTATAAATACCTAAAATATGCACAATAGTAATAAAGTATGATAAAATATTTAAGTTCAATTTATTTTCTATGCATACATATGTGATCACTCCACACTCATATCTCTTGCTCTGTCTGTGATATAAAATAGCACATACTTAGTGTGAACCATACAGAGAATTAAGGTATGATATGTTATATGTAGGTACAACATAACATGTATTCTTTATGAACACACACACACACACACTTCTATATACAATATTCTATAATATCTGTAATTCTACAGGAATTCAAAATGAGGTATAAAGAATAATTTTGAAAACATTACCTAAAATTACTAATTTCATCACATATTTCTAGTATTAGACTGACTTTCTAGTAAGTTTTAAATCATTCTAGGATGACTATACATGAAGCAAAGCTCTCTATCATCTGACTGATTATCACATGATATTTCTTCTACAAAAATAATTACAGACCTCAGATCATTTATTCACGAATTTGCACTAAGACTATTTTGTAAGTCTGGAATATTTTAATTTCCCATTTTATCTTAATTTCCAGCATTAACATAGCTACAAAGGCTACCTTAGGAGAAGGACATCAGATAAAAAAAAATGCTGAACCCAAAAGTAAAGTCTGCATTTTAAAATTTGTGAGAAGTTCCAAAACTAACAGCTAACACTAAAAGAATGAATCACAATGAAGACATGAAAATTTGTGAAATGAAGTGATCCATCTTCACGAGAAGGTAGTCAGGAGAAGATTCAGGAATTGTGAATTTTTCCTGAAGTAGAGCTGACAGCTGCTTCTAAAAAGAGTGAGATAAAAGCTTGTTTCTTTGGTTCTAGAACTGATGTTAACAATAAGGTACTTCAATATTCATCTCTGTTTTTCTCTCCATGAAGACTGAATGTTTGATGCAGATCATGCTGGTATTAGTAGAGATATTTTTCAGCTGATCTTTAGTTTAAATCACTAAGTTAGCATAAGTCATTTTAATGGTTTCAGACAAATCTTTAACTAAGCTAAGCATCTTTCCTTGCAGACTACTTTTCATAAATACTATTTATGTAATTTCCCATATATATGAGAAATATGATGTATAAAGGAAACTCTTTAGTCCATTTTTTTTATAAATTCTTCTGAGCTGCCTTCTGGCTTTTTAAGAAACTTACTGAAGTTTCTTTTTATCAGACCAGCAGAAGAGTAAAGCAAGACAAATGCTGTAAATCATTGGTAAACCAATCAGTTGGTTTTAGGGTATTACTGTGTCAAACATCAACTCAGTTTAAGTATGGCACATTAATTTATTCATCTGAATAGTAAAAGTCATTAGCAAGTTAACCAAGACATTATTAGATTATTTGTTTTCATTCATTCAGTTTAGGTCTCCCATGTGTTATTTTATATCCTGTGAGTATGAGAGGAATTTGAACCTAATTGTGGCTTATTTAGTTTGTTTACAGAGCTAATATAACTTCTTTTCATTACCTATTTAAGAATTACTGCTCTGTGAAGTTCAAAATTTATGCCAAACAAATTTAAATGCCAATGAAGTTTAAAAGAAATTTCAAAATTATTATGTGCTGTATGTGACACCCCAAATACATAACGAAAAACATACTTTTTCATTAACATTTTTATGGAAATAAAAAAAATATATTTTTAAGACCAAATTCTGATGTCATCCATGCAACTTGTTAGCTTCATAAAGGTAACATACATATAATTAATAAGGATTTTTTTTTCTGTCACATATACATATATATATATAAAGCAAGAAAAAAAGTACATAGGTTTGTAAGTATTTAGCTAGAACATGTAATTTGAAATAAAAAACATATTGTTGATAAGTTTTGTGGAGAAGTATATATACTTTACTTATTTTTTGTTAGCTGGCTTATAATTTCAAAATGGACTTGCATGATTTCAGCTACACATTTGCTCTTCTGAATTGCTCTTAGCATGCTTCTGGAAAACACCTATTTAGAGGTAAGTATTTTCCTGAATATGGACGTTTCCTTGACCATGTGACCACCAATATCACCACGTAGGCACCTAATTACATGACAGTGAGTGTGTGTATGTGTGTGTGCATATATATGTGTGTGTGTATGTATATGTAAATATATGCACATGCATTCATTGTCACATGCACGTATGTGTGCATGTATATATTTACGGTATATGTATATGCATGTGTATAAATATGGTGTAAGGTGTACATGTGTATGTATGTATCTACATATGTAAAAGTAAATCAGTATATACTTAACTGTCATTCTAATTAATTACAGGAAACAGCATATGAGGCTTTTAGGGATGGCAAAATTGTCTTGGTGAAAAGCAGATTCATTTATAAATCAATCTTTGTTGTTAACTTCCCTGTGATTATTTTAAGAATGAGATATTTTCTCTCAGTGTAAATACGCAAGGGTAAATATCAGAGTGTGAGCTAATATGTTGACACTTCTCAGCAATTGCACACAAAGCCTATACTTTACTTCTTTATTACTACCTAACTTATTTCTGTTCAAAATGAAGGGAAGATCTGGACATAAATAAACATAACATAAATAAAATGTCTCTAGAAGGTTTTTATCCAGGTCTAGCTGCTATATATAACTGCAAGAAAGAGACATTTCTGTTTTGTTATATTCCAAAAGAAAGAGTTGAAAGACTTTTTTCTGTCTGGATTGCAACATGGAGTACAGTAGAAATCCTGGGGACTGTGAGAGTTTCTGCAGAAACCTGCACAGGCTGCCTTACTTCAAACAAGATGCAGGACACTGTGGGATCCCACTGTGTCACTTTGGGCACACAGGGACAGAGACAAATCTGCTTTCAAGGTATCCAAGAACACACTGCCAATGTATGCCACATTTTATCTCTTGCTTCTTACAGATGTAGATCTAACACTGCAAATAGCAAATGTGAAGGCAGCACATTTTTGGGAAGACTCAGGCAATACACTCTCTGGGTTTAGAAAGAGTTTTTAAAACTTTACTGCTTTGAAGCCAAATACATCTTTTTAGTACCCTTTTAAAAACCTAATTACTATGTTCAGATTTTTTTTGATTTTTCTTTTCCAAAGAATGTTTTCCAAAGATCCATTAGACAAACAGAAGAGAATTTTGTTTCAGCAGGGCTTTTTATGAGGGCCTGACAAGGCTCAATCTGTCATCAACACTCTAAAAAGAAAGAGGATCTTGAAGAAAGCCATTCTTATGCATTCTTCTGTATCCTGAGCCAGGAAACTTTTAACTCATATGCTAGTCTTAATCTTTTCATTGATGTAGTCTAACGAGTTTGCTAGTCTAACCTAAACTAAACAGGTGGGATCTGGGTCTCTATCAGAAAGGCCAGACAGTGTCCATACAATTAAAATCTGTTAGCTTCCTAAACTAAATGATTACAAGCAAAATAATCATGGTCTTTTCCAAGTGCACATTTTTTGCTCAGAAATTGTTTTGGAGTGTGATAGTTGGGTTAATCAAGAGTCTATAATGACTATTCTGTCAATAGACAATCAATTCAGTATACTCAAATATGCGTTCTTGCATAGGTTAATTTACTAGAACGGGCATGGCTACAATACTGCACAGGCAAAATACAATATGCCTTTAAGATTAATCTACAAAATAATGAGTTCGAAAAAGATGTAATTTCAGTACATTTTCAGAAAACTATCAGTAAAATTTCAATAACTGTATAAGTTGATGACGGAATTGGAAGAAGGCAAGCTCCTGTGTTGCTTTTCAAGGAGAGAATATGTTTCAGCACTTATCTCTGGCTAAGAAAACTTTATCTTTCTTCTGAGAGTGTTGAATGATTATTTTATTTGCAACAATGGAATGTTAGTATGTAGCAAGTATTTTCACCAAGAACTATAAAAGCTGTGTAAATGCTAAGCATGATAATTTCTGTATAATTTGTATTCTAATCCTATCTCATAGTTTCTTGGGACTTTCATATTTGTCCATTCTATTTTAGGGAACTATCTGAAAAATGTTATAAAAAGCAACAACACAGAACATTCTTTCTAAAGGAAATCTGGGTGGATTTTAACTTAATTAAATCAGCCGCATAGCTGCTTTATATGGATTTGTGCCAAAATGGTAAGTTTTGTAGAAAGAGCCACCCTCCAAAGAAATTGCTTTTTTTTTTTTAATATCCATAATATCAGAGATATTCAAATACTGTTCAAGCTCTGACAAAGGTGTTAAAAAGAAGGCCTTCTGCCATTGTTTGTGAAAATCATTTTATGCCTAAGAGGTCAGGATGAATTTCTCAAAGAGTTATTAATTAGACAAAACTGCTAACAATTGCACTTCAGTTATTCTTTTAACTTCAAGAATGAGGACAGAATATAGATGGGAAAAAAGTCACTCTGCAGTATCTCTAATGTAATTCAGACAACGGTGGTGTAAAAAAAAAAAAAAAAAAGTTTATCCTTTGCAGACATGGCAGAAAATTACCTTCACACATCTAATGACTGCAGTGTGTGGAGGAGAGACAAGAGAATTTCCTGGGTAGCATTTGTCTGTGAAAGGTTCACACTTAACCCGCCAGAAGGTCCCAGCAGCTGTGAGTGCCACTTCCTTCCAAATTCATTCTCTGTTACTGTACTAGGATGTAAAATATGTGCAAAAGTGTGTCAGAGGCGGACTCAAACTCCTTGAAAATAAAAATACTTGTATTTCAATTTATTGCTCTCCACTGATAGTTTACTTTCATTTTCCCTGCTCATTTAGAGGCAAACCATTTTTTTTTTCAGTAAAGCCACTGTCCTGAACTCCACTCCTTTCTCTAGACAAGCTAAATAACAAAACAGGAATTGTTCCATGTTGTTAAAAATGAAACAGGGGTGAGTAGGGTTACAATAGTAATCTCAGCAATCAACGCACCATTGGATCAGATTTGCCTGAGACTCCAGCTGAATGCTACAGAGTGACAAACCTTGTGAGTTTGGGGATATCTTTTTCCATACCTTGCTTTATACGATGATAATTTTAAAAGCTTGGTTGATAAATGCAGGTCTAGATTATACCAGAAGATGAAATTATGATGTAAAGAGAAGAGATTTTATTTAACAGATTTTTTAAAATCTCCTCAGGGTTGTAAAATTTTGAATCTTCTCCTAGAGCAGTGGTGGTTTTAAGAGTCCAGTCTTTGAGTTACTGGATATGAACTCATCTCTGTTTCTTTGGACTGAAACCAGCAGAGGACTTTTTAGGCTCAAGTATGAATATGGGTAGATTGTTCATGAGAATGTCCTCTTTAATTTAATTAAATTTAATTCCTGTGGGGAGATGGTTCTTTAACTTCAGAGTTATTGCCCGGAATTATTATTTGAGTTCGTACTTTACACTTAACCACATACATAATGCTATTAGGAGCTATTATGTACAGCATATGACATATTTTATGAAGATTTTTACTGAATTTGTATCTTTAATTTTTAAAAAATATTTTCAAAATATGTGATCAAAGCATTTTATGGCAGCAAGCACAAGGGATGCATCCGGTTTGTAAGCATCATACCTCTAACTTAAGTGAACTAAAATGAAAGATGAATTTGACCTCTTACCTAGGAACGTTTATAGATGTAACAATTTTCTTATGGTCTTTTTAATTTATGCTCTTTTCTTCTATAAGAAAACATTTATAAGACTCCGATCTTTCTCTTTGTGAAATCCTATACAATGTTGTTGGCAGGACTCTGAAAGGTGACCTAGGATATAGGCTTGTTTTTGAGAATGTTATAGCACCATATTACTAGTGTGTATTGCCAATTTGGAGAGCTATTCTGGCATTTGAAGAATAGGTTTTCTTTTAACCTAAAAGAGAACAGATTTTGGCCTTTCAGAACTAGTGCATACAGCAAATGACACTGTAGTAAATTTAAGTAGATGCATATGTAGATATGTGTTTATTTTCGAGCTATACTTTTCAGGAAAGATGTCATGCAACAAGGTTCAGAGATGGGATCAAAATATTGGGACCTTGGACTATAAGCTGATCTATTTAAAAGCATCCGTGACTTCTCTGTAAATGCTGTCAACCTTTCCACTGAAGAGCACCTTTGCCTGACAATCAAAATGAAGACAGTCTCTGTTGGGTAAAAGACATGAGAAAAAAATCCTAAAAGTTTTAAAGCCAATTTCTGTAATCAGACGCAAAAGTCTAGTATGATGGAAGCTGCACCTTGTACCATCCATTACTTACTAGCATCGCAAATTATGCTATTTGATACGGTGTTGCACTGAACTTTGTAGTGGATTCGTGTATGTTTATATTTTACCCATATTTTGTTTTCCCTGCCACCCTTTTACCATTTGCCCTCGGGTGTCAGACCTCTTGTGCTCTGCTGCAAATATTTGACCTCTCTCTGTTTTCTCCTGCTGAGTCTTTTCCTCTTCTCATAAACGTCGTCTGGGTAGATGCAGAGCCACTGAGTGACAGCCTGTCATGGGCTGCTCCCAGGCTGGGCTGAGTAGTGCTGCCCCTCGGCAGGTGACATCTGTCCTGGCAGAGCAGCCAGCGTGACAGGTTCCCAGGGGATTTCCTCCTGCTACACTGAAGGAATAAGGTCCTTTTATAGCTGGCAGGGATGTGTAAAGAAGCTCGACTCTGTAGCACCTTGCCTAGCTGACATTAAAGGTTCAATTTACAATATGCTCATGACACTGGATTTCAAACTTTTGTCTCCCCAGATGACAGAAGTACAACACTGCCAAACTTTAAGGAATACTAAGAATCTCTCATTTCCCCCATGTATTCACTTCTGTTGCATCCCAAGATTTTTTGACCTTTAAAAATAAGAGTATAACATAATAGGCAAATAGCCTAGAGGACTTCTGCAAAATATATTCTTTCTACTATGGCTAATGAAACAGTCTGAAAAAGAATGAGGGTAAAGGTTCAGATAATTTCTTACCGGTTTGAGACATTAGCTCAATTTCAGGAAGAATATAATATACAGTAAATAGCTTATATACAGATACAGTATCAAACAGTCATTTGAAATAGCATTTTTGTTATTACTGTAGCACAAAGGTTAGGTCACAGATCCAGTAGATATAATACAAACAGAAACTTACTCTGACTAGTACAGTCAGTTTAAAAATAAATAAATAAATAAGAAAAAGCAAAACCCTCTCAGAACAAAACAAAACAAAACAAAAAGTGTTTCTTTCTTTTAATAGCATTTTTAACAGTTATTAGCTGAATTAGCCTTTAAATGACCAAGGTCATTTTAGCCCTCACATGGTTCTCTCTAACACTTGCATAGCCTATGAAGAGTAAGAAGTTCAAGATAAATGTTAATGAACAGTTCCATAGATAGTCTCTTTTCATAGATATTCCTCTGATTTAGTTAGATGATTTGTCTGGGCAAGGTTTTACAGTTCCACCGAAAAGCTAACTTCTGGCACATATTACTTATATAATATTCTCACCACCTCCTTCCAGACTATTTTAGTTCCCAAGAGCAAAGAGATACTATTATTTCTTCCATTACAATGACTCTGCGACTATCCTTAAAATATAACTGGCCCCATGCACTTGTTTTTCTTCCCTAAATGAAAACCTGAGGGTCCATATTTCCTTTAATTTCATCGGCAGTGAGACTCATTTCCTCCAATGAAAACACAAGCTGGGAACACATAATAAAGTTGATTGTCCTGTTGCCTATTAGATGCCAGGCCTGTTACTGTAAATTCTTATTACCGTCTAGCCTCACTTAATGATGAGCACGCCTGGAGTAAGACATTTGGGCTTTTTGCTTTAATTTTTACTGGACAGTTAATCTGAACTGCTGCTGTGTGGGAGCCAAATCTTTCATGCCCCAAATGAGAAGGGGGATATAGTTTGAGCACTTTGTGAGCCACACTACTGGGGTTTCTCTCACTTCACTTATCTGCATGAAGCAATAAAAATTTCTGTGTGTCAGACATACTGTATTTTGTCATAAAGTAATTACTTGTCTATCTCTGAAGGAAATGAGGTCATAGATATTTGATGTACCATGCTATGGGACTTCCAGAGACTTTTTTAGACTATTTGTATATTGGATTTTATTGCAAATCTACTATTGTTAAATTAGTCGCCTATGCATTCTTGCCTGAATAGAGACATTGAAAACTCCAAGCAGAAAATTGCCTTGAAAATAAATGTTGTATAACAGCGTTCAGTGAAAGTCTTCCTGTGGCTCATGCCATACAAGTAAATCTTCAGTAATATTGATTAAACAGTAGTTATGTTATGGTTGTTTAGCAAAACAATATTGTTAAATATTTCTGCTAAATGGAAAGTTGCTTTGAATAATAGAGAGAAGTGAAGATACAGACCAATTCATTTTTAGGTAGCTAGGAGAAATCATTCAGATTAGAACTGTGGAAGATTACAGATTCATAGCAAACCCCTCATCTAAATGAAATGCATTTTTGGTATGTAGTTTTAGTACTTCATGAACATGGCAACAAAAATTAGTATCCTGAAGAGGTCTATTGGCATCAGTTTCTACATTTCTGCAATTTATGTTTCTATTGCAAGTTTCAGTTAGTTATCAAATCAAGAAATCTAAAATAAAATCATGAGGTTTAATTGATGCACTTCATTTGTTGTGAAGTGTCAAGAGATTCTTTTGATGATAAGAGGACGAATAAAGGGAACTGTGTCATTTTCATCTTGTTCTAACATGTTTGATAAATTCAAAGAAATATAAAAATGATGTTAAATGCATTTTCCAGTGTTTTGAACTCATTTAGAAATTGTTAGCTTGAGGTAATAGATAAAATTGCTGATTAGGGTTAGGAAGCAGATAATCATCATCTATATTGGTCTTGCTCTATTATTAGATCATAGTCAGCAAGAAAAAAAAAAGACACTCAAGAAAAGGACATTTGATTGTGAGACCTGAATGCCCATTTTTAATGCCACCTGCAAAAATTCTAAGTGTCAGTAATCTGGATGCACTTTTGTAGTTATTTTTCCTTCCATCTATTGTTTTTAATTTCATGGCTGCTTTCATCTCAGCTAGGCAGAAAAGATGATTAAATGGACATACAGCTACATACACAAATATTTTGTAATTCTTTCCATCTGTAAACTTTTCTCCTGGATTGAATGGGAAACATTGATCAGGAAAGCTAGAAAAAACAGTATCTTCATTTTGCAGAAAACTAGCCATTGTACAGTCATGCTTTAAATTTTACATAAGAAATAAAAGAGTTTCTTGTCATACAAGGGAAATTTTGCTGAAAGGTGTATTCAGTGCTAAAATGTCAAAATGCCTTTTGGGGAACAGCCACAGATCCATCAGGGAGAAGAAAAACAGTATTTTCATTGAGCATCTGGTCAAAATGGAAAATATCAATAATGGACTGAATTTTTAAACACCTTGTTTATTACATGAAGTTAATCGCAAGTTCTGGATATTTTTACTCAAAACTGTTCATTACAGGAAAGTCTTCCTGGACACTCTGAAATGGTCAAAATAAAAATACAAATTAAGAAAACAAAAGCTTTTAAAGGTTCAGAAAAACACTGCAAAAGACTAACTGTAGGGCTCCATAGAGAAGTCCCATACCTTAGCATTAGGACAAGTTTGGATTTGAGATGAAGTTTAATGGTCATGTTCTGTTCTTTTGCGGTAGACCAGAACATGGAGCACATCATACCTCGGTTACAAGCACTGACTATAACATCTGCTGGCAGGCATAGGGGAGTGAGCCGATAACTCTGAGTTAAAGGCCACTACCTAAGTTAATTGGATCAGCCTTTGCATATAAACCAAATAATTCTAAGTCTTATTCTTATTTATTGCTGTATCAATTATGCTAATGACTCCAAAATCACCTGGAGATCATTGGAGTTCATAACCTTCGTTCTCCCAGCATGTTACAGCTGGAATCATATGAGCTTGGAAATGTGACATCAAACGTTTTCCAGAAGACCAGTTACATAAAAGTGATATTTTGCCAACTATGTGAAGTACCATAGTCCCTTAAATCGGTAGAGCTGCAAAAAAAATAAGTGGAACATAGCAAAGAATCAGAGAAAACTGATTTTTCCCTTTGGAAAAATGAGGGATCCACCATAACAGGTGGAATAAAAGGCTAACTATCTCTTGAACAAATTTTGCATGTAAGAATCAATTTTCTCAGTCCACTGGTTGAAAGATCCTGGTCCACCCTCTAAAATTGCCTACTGTCTGTGAAAATCCAAAAGTGATGCAGAACACAATGTTTGCCACAGTGTATCATTTACTAAGCAACCTTGGCTTTCCACGTAAAGACTGGCAGCCACAGAATTACCCATCCAGTGCAGTGCTTGCTGGCATTTCTTAGGACTAAATATACGCACGCACCCTGCAGAATAAACAGCCTATTCAGAGGTGGATTTACTGCACCATGTGTATTTGTTTAATTATTATTATTCATGTTTTAATTCTTAGTATTTTACAGTGCCCAAGAGGAATGTAGGTTTTTTGTCATCTGTTAAAGATACAATTAGAAGAACAAGGCTCAAAGGAGCAGCAGAGGCAGATGGCATATTGGCAGTTAAATATATAAAGTGTTCATCTCAAGTCTTGCC
Source organism: Tinamus guttatus (assembly GCF_000705375.1). The sequence goes on from NW_010576469.1 coordinate 188,304, forward strand.
AGCAAACTTTTTTCTTTTTTTCCTTTCAGGCAAATAGTTTATTTGAAGATGAGTTTGCTGCAGTAGAGAGGGCCATGATCTCAAGAGTCACAGTCAGAATTTTGATATTCATTAAAAAAAAAAAAGAACTAAATGAATTTGATTGAGTCAAAGCCATTTATTCATATGTTCTTGCTATAAAGAAATCTCCACAGACTTGTAAGCCAAATAATGTGTGCCATGTGTCCAGCTTCTCTCTTCTGCTGTCACATTTCCAGTTAACCTTGTTAACTGGGTTAGTAGAAAAACAGTGGTTTAATGTAACACAGGCTGTGACCTGTAAGATGACCTATGCAGATCAGATGAAGAATATCAATTTCAAGGTTGATTAGAGGTAGGAATAGCACCACTACTGCTAATAAAAGCTCGACTTCTCTATAGATCACACACTTCACAGTAAAGCAGTGGCCTTCCAAGGTGCCAGGAACTGATTTGAACTGCAGGTGAGAGTGCAAGTGTTCACATTCCAGAAGGAACAACAAAAAAAAAAGTTTACTGAAAGGGCAAACAGTAAGGCCATCACAGTCAGATAGGATTACTTGTTTAAATGGCATTTTGAGTCAAGAAGCAGCTGGACTTACATAGGCAAATACTACCTAGAAATGAGTATTATGCTCTGTAAATATGGTGATATGTGGGCTTGAAAAGAATTAGGGACAAAAATATATTGCCGAGTTCTCTAATTTTAACTATCTGTTGTAAAAATGCGCGACCTGTGAGCTTTTAAGTAAAATTACATTACAATTTTGAATAGAAATAGTACTTAAATCATATTTATTATACAAGATACTTGGAACATACTTTATCTCCTAACAGCAGTCTAGATTCTGCCTGTTTATGTGTTAAAAACTTTTGCAACCTGCATTTCCAAGGTGGAATATTTGAAGACCTTGCTAAGATACATGCTGCAGTGGTGTTCTTTTCAAGAAAGCAATGATATTATAGCTATGTTTCTGTGGTCTCCTCCTTCTCTCTCTCAAACACCTAAGCAGAGCAGTTTCTCTGCTCATTCTCCTTCCCAGTTCTAACTAGACATTGTACAGATGGGCGAAAGCGCTGCCTCTCGCACTCTCTATCATGGAGCCAGGCCAGTCACACTCAAGAGAACCATTTCTTACTAGTCTTCAGTAAATTCAGTAGAGCTGGTTGAAACATCCATGTTTCAGATATTTGGGGAAAAAAAAAAAAAAGATTCCTGCCATAATTTCCAGCCACTTTATAGAATGACTGAATGTTTTCAAATATTCTAAAATGCAAAAATAAATGGCTTGTTTCATAAAAAACAAATCAGTTGTATCTTTTCCAAGCACCTCAGTGGCCCAGGCAATGGGAAGTATATGTGCTGTATGAGAGAAGAGAAACCATGACTAGTTTATTATTATTATCATTAAAGTGATTATTTTGTAAGTCCTCACAAAAATAAACCAAATTTATCAGTTCAATCTTTCTTTCTTTCTTCAGAGTCAAAAGACAACCAACCTTGCAGAAGCATAAACATTTATGCTTAGGTTTTATGCATACCAGTAAAACCAGTAGAAACATGGTTCATCCTCATCCCAAGATCCTACAGTCCCTTCCATAAATTCATAAGCACTTTTTGAAAATTAGCATACATTTTTGTCCAAATCACCAATGCAAAGCTATTCTGATAACTCTCAGTGATGTTACAGTTTAGCTTAAATAGCTTGAGTTCCACCCAGGTGTTTAGACCCTTATCAAGCTGCCTCTCAGTCTTCCCTTTGCTAAACCCTAGAGATAATTAAAGGAATAATTTAGGCAATGAGTTAAGTGATAATGTAAAAATGAAAGAGGCACAAATTCTTAACAAAATTAGTATGCATAATTTGACTCTGGCTTGTATAGAGCATACAGTCAGGCAGTGCTCTCTGCCTGACTGGATGATCTCCAGACGGTCCCATTATTATTACATTTTACAGGATCTCACATGCTGTAAATCTCTGGAGTCTGAGCACAGTGCTAGCTCTGTTTCTGGCACTGTTTGCGCAAAACACGCAATCCCAAGCGCACAGGTCACATCTGACACCCTTCTGTGGAGTAAGGATCCTATAGTTCAATGCCTAGGCCCAGATATGAGGGCGGTGGGAAGACACAGTAGGTATCACAGCATCAAAAGCCATATCCATATACTATCGTTCCATAATATGCCAATTTAATAACATGATATCAGCTGGAGTCCACAAATGGTGCATAAAAAGACTTCCCAAATTACCTCATCTTGTAAGAAAATGATGTTTGACAGCTTGATAATAATACATGATGGTAGATTAAAACAAGTTCCTAGACTTAGAAGTCCCCTAAATGTTAACAAACTTGGGTTCTTAATGAACTTAAAGTTTGTGAGATCTGCCATACAGATACAAATTTTCCCAGTGAATAGTTTCTGAATGTGAATGGAATAACAATTTTCATTAATCCCAGTGCAGCACAAGCTAGTTTCCATGTTTGCCAATAAAAAAAAAAGAACATTGAATAGCTAAATATATTTGCACCTTGAAAAGAATACATACAGATGTACAAATCCTCCACCAGCCTGAGACTTTTTCTCAGAGACACCTGAGACAAGATATTCCCTTACTGCACAGAAAATAGAGGAAAAGTGGATTCTTTCTCAGGACTTCTCCTTCCCAGATTTTGGGAGTGTCCTCTGTACGTTAGAAAATGAAGAAGTAGGGAGCCTTAGAAGAGGATAATCTCTTTGCGTAATTTGCCTGTATAAAATCATTAGGGAAAGGAGATACCCCTTGGGATCTTTTAAAGTCCATTTAAAGGAAATGTGGAGCAACTGTTGCCAAAGCGGACTCTGAAGAACATCGGAGTGAAGGGAGACAGAGGAGGTCTAGGCTGGCACGACGTACTGCTTCTCCACATAACCAACCTTTGCCTCCTGTGCATTTTAGTAGATTTTGTAGAGATTTTCACCCTTAAAAATGTTGCCATTCCCAATGCCTGCTTGTACACCAAGAAACACATCAGAGCCAGGAAATGATCTGTAGCTCAGAAACCAAGAGGAACAGACCAACCAGCCTGTGTGCACACAGTTGACATCTATATTCTAGAGCTGATAGCAAATAAAATTGCACTGCAATTAGTTCTGAGTTTACTTCTGGGACTTCACTCTGGCCTAAATATTATTAGTTTTGTTGTTTGTTTGTTTGTTTTTGTTCATTTGTTTTTTCTTTTTTTTTTATTATTATTATTATTTTCAATTCAAAGTATCTGTAGTAATATAAGTAAGTTATGTAGCATCCCAGTGGAGTAATACTTTTATAGCATGGAATTGAGCAGTGGTATTGCAAGATATCCAGTGAGGCCTAAGAGCATCTACAAGCAAAGAAATGACAAACTCTAAAGGAATCAAACTGTTTCTGTCTCATCCATACAGCCTTTAGGATCAGTACTGGAGTGAGCTACTTCCAGAATCATAAACTAGAGTTATCTTTGAGAGAGCTAGCTCTAGTTGCCAACAGCAGCAAGACAGAAAAAAAATAAGCAGTGTGAACTACCAGAGATCTCATGTTCAAGTCCAATCCTTCTTTTGTTTGGTAGAAAAGATATGTTCACTGTACAAAATACTCTATATAATAAATACACACAAATATATAAAAATAAAGCAAGGTTTTTAAGATCCTATAATCATTTTCTCAATGAACTCTAAAATTTCTTCAGAGATTGCCTTTCTATTGCAGTTGAAAAGTGATTGTTTTCCACAACTCTGTGGCTGCAACTCATCTCACCTCACTGTAGATGCCTATGATTAAGCTATTCTTTTAGATTTTATGTAGTCAACAGTCACTTCTTGGGCACTATTAATCCTACTGGAGACATATTGCATATTAACAGAAAGGACTCAAGCATTTGTTTATAATGAATCTCTTCAAGATTCTTCTCTCTCCTGAATCCTGTAAAGCAAAAGGCTTTTATGTAATAATATCAGTAAAAATTATATTTCCAATTAGTGCTAATGTGAACATAAAAAATGCTTTTGAGCTTTTCATAACTTGAGCTATCTGTGTTTTTAGTTCCCCAGAGGTATTTTTCATAGCAATGCAGATGTGTACAAAAGATTTAAATATGAAGTTCATACAATCTTTTACTAGGAGTGCTATGTGTACTATCTTAGATCAAAAAAAAAAGTGCTCTGAAAAAATAACCTGTATTAAAGAAGATTTTTTTTCAATAAGATGTGACTCATTACACATTCAGAAGTTTGCATGGTGAAGCTAATTCAAATTATCATGTATTTTTATTAGCAATCTCATGTTAATAAAAAAAAACCGTGGTGAGGCATCATTTTCATAAGAAAACAAAACATACAGGACTGTGGGGGATATTTACATATGCACATGCATCCACCTGTCATACCACAAAACCTTTCAGAAGGCGAAAGAATGTGACAGAGGGGGCTGAAAGATCAAGGTAGTTATATAAGGTCACTGGATGAAAGAAAGGGAGATGTGAAAAGGAGATGGAGAAAAGTGTGAGAGTGGGGACAAGAGCAGCCTGACAGTCACTTGCCATATGCTAGATACCAGACAATCCTAGTGAGAAATATAAACTCAAATAGAGCCGAGCTTCATTAATTCTGATGAGGTCTGTCACTGAAATACAGCAAATGATATAATGAAAAAGGACCAATTTGTTGGCCTGGCTAATGGTAAACAAACACTGAACTGCTGCAAATAATATCTCTGCATCTAAATCCTCAAACAAAGTGTTCAACCTCTGTAATAAAAGGGGAGAAGAGCTCACAAGTGTGATGTGAATTAGCAACATCACTTCCAATGCCATGTTGAGTCACCCCAATCCTTACTCTATCCCGTTTGAAACTAAAGCATTAAAGAAGGTAACAATGACTGATCTTCCAGCTTTTTAGGTTGTGTGCCCCTTTTCAGTTAAAATGTGCTGAGCTAGCGACGATTTACTTTTTAAGCTATCTAAAACAAGCTAGCTCATTTTTCTTCAGTCCGGGAGATCCTTAATATATTTCACTCAAAATAAGTTTATACAGTTTAAATGTCCAAACCTGGTTATGCAACTCATCTAAGTTGAATTGTATGAGAGAGCAGTGTCAGCAAACTGGCAAGAGAGCATGACGAACAGCTGGGGAACAGCTGGCAAGTGCTGACCCACTCTACAGAAACATCCATTTTCAGAGCACACCTGTCTGCACTCATGTATAAGCTACAATTACATCTTTAAAAAAAAAAAGTTGTACTATGAAATATTTGCTACCTCAGAATTAGGCGACTAGTCTTCTAGGCACCTTGAGAGATGACACTTTTAAAAGATAATGAGGTAGACTGAGGTAGGGAGATGGTGTGAATTAATTAATTAATTAATTAATTAAGCTGTGAATGAATAAGCCAGATGTAAGTCTGTCTTTTGGCTGCCTAAGAACTAAACAGTCAGTTTAGACAACCACAGTTAGTTTTAAAAAGCTTTTAAATATTTAAAGTAGGCAAGAAATTTCAATCTTCAGACATATTCACTATATATCTGGAAATACCTGTAGTTATATAGTTATGCAATATGTTTTTCTGAAGAACTTTGAATTTCAAAAAGTCTCAAATATACCAGAAAGACGGACTATGAGATGCCACAATTAAAAGCAATCTCTTATTATTCCCTGAGATGAAAAAAATGGACTCACCATTAAGGCCTTCAGAATAGTGTTTGATATCTTTCAAGGAGAGTTTTTTCAAAGCAAATTTTATGTTTTGTGTGGTTTTACTTGAATGAGTATACAGAGGGTGAGAAGGAGGGAAGGAACAGGAAGGTTGCTGGGATAGTGCTTTTGCTTTCAGAATCTGTGGGTTTTATCCCCATCCTTCATTGACTAAGGCATATCTATTGCACTCAACTGATAACTGCTGATAACACTTTGCTTAAATCCTGCAATTACAATTAGACCTCATGCTCTAAAGCTTCATAGTGATTGCCTTCTCTATCTTAAAGTCAGAGATACATAGATTAATATGATTAATCTTTTTTTTTCTCCCTCTGGGGATTGAAATAAACAGGTCAAAAATGACACAGTTAACAGCACAACCCCATGCATTGAGAGTTCACGGGGAATTTTAATTTCAGATGCCTGAGTAGTGTTAAAAGATTACTCTTCATCTGATTTAGGGTTGTGAAGACAGATATTTTCTGATTGTTTTTGTTTACTTCATAGTCCTTGATGAAATCCTCTGGGTATGCTTCATTTGTCCTTTAAATGTCTATTAATTTCCTCTTAAAACTGTGCAAATACTGGTATTAAGCTGTGCCTATCAAATAATGAAATTATTTTGTGAAATTAACTTGTATGGTTATAACTTTCTGGA
>NW_010576472.1:0-50570 GCF_000705375.1 Tinamus guttatus
GGGGGGTTGTTGTTGTTTGTTTCGTTTTGTTCTTTTTAAACCAGCCCAGAATCAACAAAGCATCTGAGTAAATAAAGGGAAGGCTCTAACTGACACTGGTAGTACTCAGCACACTGGCAATTTTTGATTGTGTGAATGATGCTCTGGGCTTGTGGTAAAGGGATAATTGTGACAAAAAGAAAATCCTCCTGAGAAATTTCTGCTTGTTTTACCTGTCACTACCAAGTGAAGGCTCTGTGGAAACCAGTAACTCATGGGAGCTCTTTCAAGTTCCCCCTCCATGCCTGCACCGCAGCCCAAGGTAAACAGCTCCTTTGCTCTGATCGTCAGCCCCACCCTGTTTGAGGTTGGAGTGAAGCATTTTTTCCAGTACGTGGCATTTACTTAATAGCCCTTATCAAGCCATAATGAGATTCCCTTTCCACCACCCATGGTTGTGTTCTGGACACGTCCCCAGGTTGGTGACACAGCAGAGCGAGTCCCCTGCCCCATGAAAAGGAGTCCCTGTGCAAACAAGTGAAGGGTAAAGTCATGGGCGATAAGGTGGAGCTGGGGGAGGGTGAGAGCTCATATCCAGCTGCGGTGGGAAGGCAAACAAGGTCAAGTGGGCCAGGTTTTGGGCGCACAGGGCTGCGGTGTGGAAGTGCAATTGGGTTTGGTGCTTTCTAGTTTCATCTAGGGCTGCTCTTGAGTGAAATTCTCCTCTGGGACTCCAAGAGGAGCCTGTCCCGGAGATGCTAAAGCTTTGGCAGGTGAGGGCAGCCATGGGGAGGTTCTGCTGCCCTGGCCTTGGTGGTGGCCAGCTGTCCAGACAGGAGGTTGCCAAGCCCAGATCTTCCTGCAGTCTGTGGCCACCAGAGCTCAGCAGAGCCGATAAAGCAGAGCAGACCTAGTGCACACAGCGCGCTGGCTCTGAGAAGTCACTTCATGAGGCAGGACTTGCGGTGGTAGCCTCCAGGGTGCCAGGGCTCACCTGCCCCTTCACAGCTCGTGTCCCATGCGCTAGTGGCCAAGCCTGTCAGTGCAGGCAAAAGCAGGGACAGAACTGAGGATACTCAGCACAAACGGGCACCAGACCAGAGGGCCCAAAGCAGTCACCACCAGACCAGGGCCAGACCCACCGTGCGCTGCACTGCTTGAGCGCTACGGGTCTCACGTTTGCAACACCGGGGTCTCAGAGATGCACCTCCAGATGTACCATGTTATTCACAATGCCAAGCGAGTTCTTCTGGGGAGATAACAATACCAGTTGGTCTATTTTTAATTCAGTTCCTTGACAGAACATTTAACTGTTCCTCTTAGAGAAGAATTTTGTAATGGTTTCCTATCATGTCGATTTGGAAAGCGTTCCAGCCTCCCACTCCTGAGAAGTGTAAAACTATTGGCAACATATGGCATCCCTGCGGAGCTATTTAATTGTACAAAGGGCTGCCAAAAGATAAAAAGGGACTCAGGAAAAAATAAAATAAAAATACTAGAGCTCCATTCTTCCCCTTTCAGCATCTAACCGCAAAACAGCTTGCTAGATTTCCCAAATCCTCTCTCAAACAAAGCGGGGCTGCTGCACTGGTTGCTAATAAGCTGTGGACTACAAGGTTGTCGTTTTGACTTCAGCCCAAGCTCTCAGCAGCTGAAATCTGTCACTAGCTGGTGGGGTCCATCACTGGTGCAGCAAACCCCACTGCCCCAAGTGAGTCCGAGGTGGGGACAGAAAGGGGGTCTGCTCTGATCTGCTCCTAGCATTGGTCCTCTACTCTTCTGAAGTTTTCCATGGTGACTTGAGTCATGGGGACACCAACTCATTCCCCTGGGAAGGATAAGGGGGTTGGTCACTGCCCACACACAGCCCAAGCAACCTTGGATGGGGAGAACTCTGCCCAAGACAGACCCATCAGCACCATCGTAGCTCCAGCTCTGCCAGCACTTCCCTGCATCTTGCGGGTGCACGTGCATGGCACACACACCCTATGGCCCAATGCAAAACAGGAGATGGAAAGGATGAAAAGCAAATGTCTCATTATTCACTTAAGTTTAGTTTAATTTTGTCTCCCTTAAAATATATGACCATGAGCAGAGCAGAGTGCACCCCACCAGTGCACCCCACCAGCTGCAGTGCAGGGTGGACACTAAGCTATCAGCAGTGGCCTGGAGCAGTATGACCACAAGTCACCTCCCATCCAAAGGCTCAGGGACAAGGCCTTGCTCCCTCTTTGGGACACAACAGCACTACAGATGCACAGATGCATTACAGATGGCAAAGTGAGCCCATTGCATTCCCACCTGTAAGAATACCATCCACTAGCCACTGGTGACACTGGACTTCAGGAGGAAGAATAATAAAGGGAAATAAGAGGAATGAAAAAAAAATCAAGTAACTTAAATCCCTAAACTTATGAAGAAAAGCAGAAAAGAAACGAGGGAGAAGGCAAACACCAAGCCCAGTTCAGTTTAGTGAGATAATTCAAGAGATTATCAAACCATAGTCATTCTGCCGAAAATGGAAATCCAACTTCAGTTAATCCTATAAAAGGCAGCATTGACAATGCCAGGCAACAGGTATGTTCAAAACTCAAGTTAGGAGACGAAGGAGGCTTAGGGCCAAACCCGCTATCCATACAGAAACAAACAACAGGAGATCTTATTGCATCAGAAACTGGAAGTCTGCAAGAAAATTTGCAGCACCATTGAAATACCAGTAAAGGGAAGGGAGGAAAACTACAAGAAAGCTAAATTTCTCATCCTGAACAGTGTGAGCCCTACTTAGCCATGACCTGTGCATGGATAGAAATGTCACAGCTCCATCAGGGTTTTGTAAAGGGACAGAAGAGGGAGTTAAAACAGCACCTGAACAGAACAGAAAACCATCTGGAACAGAAGAGAAACCATCATTTGCCACTAAAACCACCCCTTGCACTGAAAACCTGGAGAGTTAGACTGACTGAACGGCTCTTTGGGGAGGCTCTGGCTTTCACACGGGATTACAGGGTCACTGAATTCAATACCAGATGGATGTTATGACCCACCTCTGAAGGGGAAAAACCAGCAGAACATCTACACAAAAGAGCATTCCAGTGGATTTTCAAAAAATCTTTTGACCTCATTTCTCAAAATGGACTTTGAGAAATAATCTTCTCCTGTTGCAAGGCTTAAGCAATGAGCTGGCACAGGTCAGGATGAGACCTCCTCCCATTCGTTCCCGGGGTATCCCGCTGATCAAAATATCTTGCCTGGAATAAAAGATGACTAAATCCCAGTGACTTTCCGATGATGGTCCTAAGCCTGAAGTGGTTTTGGAAAAGTTGCCCTGAGGTACCATGAGAGACCTGAGGTCTGGCCTGTGTGGGAGGAAGAAAGCTTGAGTGCATTACTCCACTAAGGGCCATTGCAGCTCCCCGTTGGCATGCATTATTGATAGCAGGAATAGCAGTAAATTAGTATGTGATGAGCTCTCAGATCGAGCCTTTGTGTTGGCTCAGTCCCACTAATGCAGCCTACAGAAAATCCTGCTGCACAGAAGCGACATCACAGCTCCTGTTAACAAGCACTCACCCAAACTTCCCTCTGCTTTTAAGAAGGCAATTCTTTGATGATTCTTTCATACTCTTAGCATGAATTGGAGCAAAAGTTGTCATTATTGCACTTTGGATGTCATTAGAAAAAGATTTTTTGGGTGGCAAGTAATTAGATTAAGGAGATCATGCAGAAAAAAAAAAGCCATATCTAGCAACTACATTTGTTTGGTGTTGGTTAATCTGATGAATAAAAAAGACATGTCTGATGAATAGTCTCACTTTCTTTTCTTAAAATGGGCTAGATCTCATCAGTAAAGGTATTATTTTCCTCCAAAGAGTAACAAAAACAGATCTCTTTGCTCAATCAGAGGTATTTAAGAAAAATGTCTCTCTCCTCCTTCCCTTTTGCATTAGAGCTAACTTGCCAATTCACAGGGATTCATGCAGTTATTCTAATGCCGCCTTGGAATCTTCTTGCAAAAATGAATCTGGCCAGTGTGAGGGCTTTAACTGATCAGATATAGACCAGAAAGAAAAAATATGAGTAGTGGCAGAGTTCTGCTATTTCTTGAGATGACAGGTGACAGATTTCTTCACCAAATACTCCCTGTCAGAACAAGTGGGGAAGCTGATTCAGAGGAAGCTTTGGTAAAGCAGTGAGGACGTGCTTGAGGAGCTGGCTATAGGCAAGGACTGGGATGAGACAATCACAAATTAGTTCAGTTCATAAGAAATGAAGAACTAGGCCTTTTCTTTGTTCGAGAAGGTCAGACTTCAAGAAATAAAGCAAATAAATACAGCTAACAACATGGTAGAGCGTTAGGACATGGGTATAGAGCAGACCTTGGGAAGTCAAAAGTGCACAACCTGTCTGGAAGGCACATTCCAAACAAAAGGAATAAATACAGAGTTGGTCTCCTACAAGAGATATTGAAAAGAAGTGGAGAGTCTGAAAGGGAGAGAAAAGAGACTGATCAGCAAACTCCCTTAGAGTGGAGAAACTGTAAGACTAAAATGAGACTTGCCAAAGTCAAGCTGAGCAAATGAAACAATTATACGTCAATCAGTGAAAAAAGGTCTTAGTTCATACATACAGACAGAAAAAAAAAAAGAGAAGAATTAAAATAAGAAAAAGAGACATTAGGAGTTAGGGGGAAGAAGACTCAAATTAAAAATAAATGTAGTTACAGCCAGAAAACTAAAGAAGTACTTTGTTTCAGTTTCTAAGAAAGATGATGCTTCAGGACACAAGGGCAAAAGGATGATAGCTAATGGGCATAAGATTTATAAAAATGGAAATTTCAGCATCCAAGGTGAAACAAAAACTGAAAGAGCTTTAATGCACTGGAGCCAGGGGAAACAAATAATCCAGCCCCAGCTCCTGAAAGAACTGGCACATGAAATCGCAAGTCCACTCCTAAGCATTTTTAATACATGTATCAAGCAGGAAAAAATAGCAGGCACAATGTTCCTATTAAAAAAAATAAAAAAGGAAATAAAGGATCTAGGCAACTAGAGACATCGATGATATGCAAAGCTGAGAATAAATCTGGGAGGAAAGAATAATTAAAGACCTGAAGGTAAATGGAAAATCGGATCAAATATATCAAGTAAAACACTCGGATGATCCTGACGAGGGAAGTAATAGAAACAGAATGAAATGTAATAGTACAAAGTGCAGAGCTGTGCACGCTGGGACTAATAACATGAATTTCTACTTGAAGCTTGGGTCTCATCAGTTGAAAATGACAGAACAGGAGAGAAACTTGTTTCCACTCATCTGTCACATGGGGACAGTGAGCAGCCAGCGTGATGCAGCCCTGAAAAAGGCCAATGTGATTATCCCAGGTGACATATTTCCACTGGGTACCACTGCCCCCGTCCAGGTGAGACCATCCAGAACTGTTGTGTACCTCCTGTCACCTCTGCTGAAGAACAGCAAAAGGAAAGGTGCAGAGAAACGGGAAGGGTTGGCTTGTGCAATAGGAAAAAAACAGTGGCCAAGGGAGACATGACTGCAAGGAGGAAGGAGGGAGTAAACAGGGAGGAGAAGCTATTTGAGCTAAAGGACTGTCTTGGAACATGAACAAATGGAACACACTGCCCATGAACACACTTAGGAAGTTATCGGAAGACTTCTAATAGACTTGTAAAGATCTGGAACAGTCTCCTGACCATTAGGGGAAGGTGGAAACTTAACTTATGCTTTAAGAAGAGATGGATACATTGCTGACGGGCTATCTGGATGCTGGAGGCCTTGCAGCTAGGGAGGACGACATGACATGAGTGGCTGGGCAGGAGGGGCAAGGTGTGGGTCAGAGCTCCTGCAGCACAACCCAGGTCACCTCGGTCTCTTTGTCTGGAAGTGCAGCAATGTTGGTCATTGCCCAATGCCTGCAGTGACTGTGTGCCTTCCTTTGATATGTACAACAGAAATAGAAAGCATTCCTCTGATTCCTCCTTTAAAATCTCCAGGTTTCAGGGCAACCTTTTGATTCCTCTGTCATTGGAGCCATTTTTTGGGGTGCTAGTGTTGATGTTTTTGTGGCCAAAATAGTTCTGAAAGTAAAGATGTGGGGACAAATGGAGCTGCCAATAGGTTTTCATCAGGGAGAAATGGTGTTTAATGGAGAGTAAATTGGACTGGGATAATATTCACACAGAAAAGACAGGGCTGGGGAAGGCCTTTGTAGTCCCCACAAGCACTTTGCTTTCAGTCTAGGTACCGGTGCCTGGGTCCAACTGTAGGGACTGCCTGGTATGTCCTGGAAAAAGGTAAGACCTTTGCAAGAGGACTTCAGTCTGAGGCCTGACATAAAAACACCACCTTTCCCTTGTGTGCCAATAAAACCTGAGTTTTCTGGTTCTCAGCATCAGCTCTCCTCCCAGACAGCTGCAGCGAAGCATCGATGGGCTCAGAACCGCATCTCTGCTGAGGCCATCCCCAGCTCTCAGGGTGGTGAGAGGATCACAAGCATGGGAATGCAGTGCATTGACTTTCCAAACACCCAGGATGCTTTAGCTCCTTGAGCATACATAAAAAAAAAAAAAAATCAGATTTCTCAGGCAGCTCACTGAATCATGCTCGTGTCTTTTCTCTAGTTTATTCATTTTCAGAGAGTGCAATCTAGTTTTACCACTTTAGAAACTAATGAAGACTTCAGAGGTCTGGGCCAGGACAGCTTTGGTGTGCACCAGCAGCTTGCAAGCCTCCTGACCACAAGGAACTATCACTCAATTTTCTAAAGCTTATTCTAGACTGAAAATATGACAAATGGTAGCATGGGGTTACGTACATGTTGCCTCACAACATCTCCAGGTCAGATCCATCCAGTTTCCAAGTCAAAAGATAAATTTTCTAACTTCAGGGAATAGAAGTTAGCTGGGACCCCAAGTTGCCTTCCTTCCACTAGCTATGGTGATTCCAGTAACTGAGAGACTGATTCAGCTTTCGCTTGCACTAACTTTACCACTGTTGGCTTTCACAGTGATTTTTCTGCTTCAAAATGGTGTAACCAGGATATGAGTAGGATTATCTGGTTCTGTTGCTGAAGCACAAAGCAGAGCCTCAGTTTCTAAGCTGCTGTTGTGTCACTGATGAACTGCAGTGGAGACACCAAGGGTGGAAACGTAAAATGAAATCCTGGGTGTTTTCCCATAGACTGAAGGCAGATCAAAATTTTACCTGTTAGGAGCAAGTCGGTGAAATGGGAAGTGTCATTCTCCATCATAACTAGAGTCACTATTTAAATTCATTTGGATCACAGAGTAATTTTTCCACTCTGTATAAGTTTTCTTTCGTAAGTGCCACTCCATGTCTCTTGATTTGATTTCCTTGTACCTTTTTTTTTCATCCATTTTTAATAGGCTTCCAGATTTCTAATAGCTTAGAGATTTCTTTTCTCCTTCATGTCTATGTTGTTAATTGTAAGACTGGCTTTTGGATCTCTCCTTTCTTTGATACCCAGCTTGCCTGGGTCGTCTTTGCACTTATCCTTTAAACATATTCTCAATGTACTTGGTTTACTTCATTGAGCATTTTTTGAAAGCATTGCCTTTGCTTTCACTCTCAGCTCTGTTATCTGAATACATCTTAGGTAATTAATCAGCTCCCATTGATCTGAACATAAATTTCCAGATTTTTCAGACATTCATTACATGTTCTGAATAGATGTGAGACTGGCTGGATGAGGGAATTCATACCTGACAAACAAGCCATCCAGATTTGAGCTGTTCCTCCTACTCATGCTCTTCTCGTTGAGTTGCTGGGTGAAGTGGTGGCATTTTTCAGAGGGCTGTGACTGAGAACTAAAGTTCAGAATAGAAATTCAGTCTCTTTGGGGCTCTTCCTCCCACTTCTCCCCACAAAAGCAGCCATTTCTGCATTGAAAAAAAAAAAAAAGAGCAGAACTGGCTAGTCCTGCTAGTTGCTGTTTCATTATCAACCCTGCTCTCAGCTACGTTCCATCACGGAGAAGCCCAGAGTGGGCCTAGGACATCAGTCCTGCCTCATTGCACTAGATGATGGGGAACTCCGGTCATTCCCCATGGATTCAGGGCTAGCTGCGAGTAGCAGTGACCTTCGTGCTCCCGGAAACCCAGCCAGTTTCTAGTGAACATCCTGTAGCTCTTTATCTGTGTCCAGAGAATAATTGAGGGCAGGTAATAAAAAGCAATATTAGATCCAATTTAGAGGACAAATACAGAGGCAGGAGAAGACATATAGTATCTTTGTTTCTCTGCATCTATCGTTATGGGGAAGAAGGCTGCAAAAGAAAAGAATATATAAATTACCTTATCACAGAAAAAGCAGTGTGCAGTGACATAGTAAAGTCCAAATTACAGAGCATTATCATAAAAGGCTAAATGATGACCTGTGCAGTCTGAATATTCCCCAATGCTGCTTTTCCATGGAGTTATAACTTATATCAACCCGCATAACATTATCCTCCTTTCCATTTTTTTTTCTGTACTCCTGGAAGTACAGGATTTTCTGACAACCAGGTTTAAAAGCAGTCCCAGTTTTTGCATGCATCGGCCAGTTGCTACCAGCTTTGGCCTGAGCATTATCACCCGTCCCAATTACACAGGCTCGGCTGAGCCCGATGAAGTCATCCTTGTGTCACTGCCACTTTACAGAGCAGCTTCAAAGCAATGAATGCGATTTGCTAGGGGAATATTTCCTGCATATTTAAAGAGCTTTAAATCCTATATACATGTACCTCATTGTGCTTCATTGCCAAAAATGCAATTAATGGGTCTCTACTGTGGCACGAGGCTGAAATAGCACTGCCTTGCTTTTTATGCCTTCTGGGTTCTCCTGCTGCGAATAATGAGGAAAGTATTGTCAAAGTGGAATGAAACAAATGTACGAATTGCACATCTTACTAAGTGGACATGAATGACAGAGGCCATAGGCAGGATTTGGACCAGATGAAGTGTAACATTTCACTCCCATCACCCTAGCAAGCCAAAGCATAACATGTTTCTAAGGCAAAGAGCTCCATTTTAATCAACGCTTTCTCTCACTTTCTCCATATGTTTACATTTATACACGTACTGGGTAGTTTGTCCCTCCACAGTGGTTTCAGCATGGATATTTTTCAGAATAAGCTATAAATCAGTATGAATCAGGGTTCTTGCAAGTGCCAAATGCTAATAAAAAAATCCTCTGCTATGAAAATGTAGTTTAGGAGCAAAGGGAACAATGCCACCCAGACCCATCCAAGGCAGCCAGAACCATGTTTCAGAAGGAATGTGTTTTTCACACATTTTTATTATTAGCCATACCTCTGATTCTTCCTAACTCTTTTTCCTTTTCCCCAAGCACTGAATTTGCTTGTGTAATACAACTGTCTATCAGAAATCACTGTTGCAAACTGATTTCCAGTTGTCAACCTCATATCCCCAGCTCCAAAGCTATCTTTATTTAAGTCAAATGTGATGTGCCACTAATTTAGTCATATTACCCTCAAGGTTTAAAAAGATCGTGATTTCTCTTCCTGCATCTACTCAAAAGAATGTGTTGGATATGATTTTCCAGTCTTCCTGCAGCTCTGTACACTGCCTTGTGAAATGGTATGTTCTTGGTGTCAACATGAAAGTGCTTTTTATATTTGAGGGGAATAGAGAGGACTTGAAGAATCCTTTATTGCTGTGGACAGTATTTCCAGTGGTCAGATCTGTCAGCAGTCTGGGAAGAAGCCTCCTTTCATTATACAGTATGCATCTGATACTGCAAGGACCTAAATAACCAGAAAAAAACTGTTGAAAACAGTGGGATAATTCACGTGCACAGTTAAGCATGTTTTTTCATGCACTGGGCTGTGGAGACCAGACCTTTCAATACCTTGCAGTATCAAGCCACAGGTGCAAGCTCAGGGAAAACACTTTCCAAGATCTGAGGGCAGGATGTGGGGGCTGCTGCTTGGTGCCCATCTCCAGCTGGGGCTCTCCCGAGGGAGCCCTTCCCGCGTATGAGGGTGCTGAGGGTGGGAAGGAGCCGAGCATCCCTCCCTGTCCTGCTGGGTCTTCTTGTCCATCTCCCAGGAACTCACTTCTGTTCTGGCTCTGCAGCCAAGCACAGTTTTATTCCCTGGTCTTCGTGTCCTTTAATGAGCTTAGCAAAAACCTTCCATTGCATATGGTCAAATTGCAATTTTTGAATACCCATACTATGGGCAAATCAAACCCAATTTCCTGCAATACAAAGCCCTGCACTGCTCCCCAATGAGGACTATTTTCCTGCCAAATTGCATCTTTTAAACCACAGCCAATTCAGCTGTAAAGTTGCCAAGAAAAAAAAAAGGTCAAAAGGATGTTTTAAACAAAGATTTTTCTCCTCGTTCCCTTACTCAAAAGCAGCTCTCCCAATTCTGCTCAAACTTTCAAAACATGGGTGAAATCGCTGTGGGGTAGGCATTGATTATAGACAATTTCAACTCAAAGGACAACATTCTGCAAACCTATTAGGAATACCTGAAAATAACAATTTCTAACAGGACCAGTGCTGGAAACAGTTTCTATCTATTCTGGTGTAGTATGAAGAGTCACTTCAGAGAAACCAGTGGAATTATGCAAGGGGAAGCAGAATTGGGGCCTTCCTTACTGCTACCTATATAATATTTTACGTGCATCAGTTTTATTTGAAAGGCTCTGCTGTGAGTACCTGCTTAGCAGCATACTTTATGAGATAAATATGCAGTAAATGGGAAGATGGGAAAAGCATCTCTCCTTTTTTAGATGGGAGAAAAAGACTGGACTAGAAGGTTGATTTGAATAAACAATAAAATATGTAGAAAGGTCAGAGTAATGGAAGATTTTAAGTACCCAAGCAGCAAGTGGAGGACATTAGGGAGAGAATGCTAGCTGGAAGCTTGTTTATGGAATTGGCATAAGATTGCTTTTTAACTTAGCATGTGTATCAGCTGAAAAGGAAAGGAGCTACGTGACTTGTATTAAGTGCTGTGCTGCATGAGAGGTGTTTGAAGACAAGCTGTATTCCAAGGGAAACTATTCTCACAGACCCCCATGTCCATTGTGGTAGGCTTAGGATAAGGGGGGATTTATGGATCTGGAAATCTGGAGACTTTGTGGAGTGTCTGCTGACAGGTTTTCTGGCAGCCAGGGCAGAGAGCCAGCACAAAAGTTGGGGCCTGACAAAGTTGTAAATAAAGTTTTATGCATCAAAATCATAAAGGCAGGCACAAACACCCAAGTCGAACAGCTCATAACCTTAGTGATGGCAATGCTAGAGCATCTGGGGCAGGTAGAGCCTGAATCTCTTTGTCTACAGAAAATGTCAAGTACTGTTGACCGAGGTAGAAGAAGAAAAGACCTGTGAAAACCACCGAAGGCTCCGCCTAGGCAGCTCTCCAGGCAATGCGGGCAGAAATGACAGAAGCAGAAAGGGTCGTGGAGGAATCCCTGTGCAAAGTGGGTGAGATAAGAGATGGGTGCAGCTGCCAGGGGATTGCTGCAGGGATTCATGCAAGAGGCAGAAATCACCTCTCTGCAACAGGCGCTTGTTCTCAAAAGGAAGAAGAAAGTGAGAATAAGTCACTGAGATGCTTTACCACCAGGCTTGAGCAGATAATTAGGCAATTAGAACTATTAGGGACACCAGCCTTGCTGAATTACTTTTCTGGGTCCCGAGATGAGCAGCAAGGTTGCGGGGTTGATAATTCTGGTGGGGTTTTCTGAAAGATTCCCTAGCTGGTGGCTGTTATTTTAGTATTAACAGTGCATAGGGCTGGTCAGTGACATCTTGAGTTTATCTGATGGGAGATCATGGTGAGGAACAGCAAGGGTAGGTGTGAATGACTTCTTCATGAAGCTGCTATCTGCCCTTCTAGCAGAGATGTGTTTTTACTCCACGGCTGCTAAGGAGATGTTTCTTCCAGTCATGGAAGGAGGGCTTGCAAAGCCTTCTCTTGGGGCCTCTTCTTTCCTTGGGCTGTGGCTGTGATGGGCTAGGTGAGAAGCTGTTCCGCAGCCAGGGATGGACCTCAGATCAAGGAGGTTGCTGTGCAATGCCTGTATTTCTTTCATGCTTTCATGCAAGCAGACCATGCTTGTCTGTATTTCTTTCATGCTCCCTTTCTTAATACAGCTTAGCCCACAAATTTTGTTTATCTTTAGAGTGCTCTTGCACACTAAACAGATGGTTTTGTTCCATTTTCACAGCAACCACGAGCTTTTACTGTGCAGTTATAGTCAATTTAGAAGCCATTAATGGACCTGAATAGTTCAAATTGTCCCTTCCAATTTCCATTACTTTGCTTTCTATACACCAAGGTTGTTCAGCCACTACATAGCCCCATCATAGAACCTGTGGAACTTCCTAACTGATTTTTAAAGATTTGAACAGTATATTAAATTTCATATTTATCCACAATTTTCATTTCACTGATCATGCACTGTAATAAATTCTCAGGCATTCAGGCTATTAATAAATATTTTGATAACAATGGTCCTCATGTGAACCATTAAGGCATCACAGTATTAATAGCCTTTCCTTTTGTAGAAGGGCTATTTATTCTTACCCTTACTCTGGCCTGGAGCTGATCAAATTGTTCATTGTGAAAGATCTCCTTTGAGAATGTACTTCTCACTTCTCTGAGAGAATCATTTGCTAAGTTCACATGTGAACTTCATGCAAAGAAATTTGGTGTTTCGCAATGAGTTGCTCTCATCATTCTTGCTGACTGTTTAGTGTTGGTTTACCTCTATTGCCACTGCTTTGTTCACCTCCTACCTAACTGGATGATGAAGTCCTTAAGCAAGGAATGACTGACAATCAACAGCTAATATTATATTTCTTTTGTGATTGAATTGGCATTTACAGCAAGGACAAGAAGTTCCCGATGTCTGTGAACTTTTCCCTGAATGCTCAATAGCTCTCTGGTGGCCATGAAAAACCAACAGGATGACCACTGTGGGTGTTCTCAGCCTAGCATGGAGAAAGCCTTTCTTAGTTCCCAAACCACGGAATCACTGCGCTCTCTTTTGAGGCTGGGGATGTAGAAGACTCTTGGAAAACTTGCTCTTATTCACAAGCAGCATATAACACACAGTGCTTCTGGGTGAGTTTCACTGCTATGCAAGAGGCCAGTGGTGATTCTGATGGAGGAGCTGTGCCCAAACTTCCTGCTTGTTCTCTCCTTTGGATGGATTTTATGTTCTGGTCTTTTATTTTGTGTGCATCTGAAAGCGTATCTATAGGTGTCTGACCAACTCCAGAGCTGAGGGAGCCACCAAGAAGTGCATCTCACCTGATGTGGGAGAAAACTTGCTATAGGGAGATCACAGCAGTAGTCATTTTAACCTATGAGACAAAGAGAGTAAGAGAGGGTAACATTGAAGATGCTGCACTTTCCCAGCAGTCTCTCGAGGTTCACTGGTTCCTCGGCATCAGTTTTGTCTTTTTTTCCCTACCTTTCTCCATTTTAGACTTTTACAGACTGCCTGGAGAGAACTATAAACACCAGGACAACACCAGGGAGCTTTCAAAGCCAGGGTCGAAATGCAGCAGCTACCACTCAGAAGTCAGCATCTGCTTCTATACTTTCCTGTGATGTTCACCCTCCATCTTTCTCAACAGAGCATGCCTGCTCCTTGGTAATGTCCATGTACTGCTTCTTCTAACATTGTCCCCGCAGTTTATAGGGTATATCTATGGCAAAGGGTCTGGGTAAAGCAATCTGTGCCCAGGATGCAGGAGCATCCAAGAGCTCTACACCCGCTACAGTTTGTGTTGCAAATTGGAGCCCTGGTTGGTAGGGAATTTATTTAACAATCAATAAGCTGTAATTTCCTAAACTGCCAGGAAAAAGAAAGGTTAATTTAAGAGCCTTTTGTATTTACTTGGATTATTGCTGTATGAAACCACACAAGGGAAAAGACAAATAAAGTGATAACCTTAATTAACTGCAGGGTGAGCACCAGGCTTTCAAACTCAAATTCCTGCTTTTATACAAGCTCACATTTGTATAAACTATTATACCTCTTTGCGCATAGTTGGTAGTATGGGATGAGCAGCACCTTGAATTAAAGTGCCTTTAGGCTCCCAAACCTGAGCATTTGGCTATCACAGAAACCAATAAGCATGTCAGCGTTGGATCAGCAGTAACAGCACTTTGGATTTGTGTCTACCTGTTAAAAACAAAGGAAAAGCTCCTGGTGATTTCAAGGGGAAGTAATCTAAATGTGTATTAGCCAACCCCTTCCTGTGTAGGTTTGCCAAGCAAATATCTGTCACAACTAATTGCAAATGTGTACCATCAACATCATCGTTATTAGTATTATTTTGATTACTTCTGGGAATTTGATTAGAAGACAACATCTCTGAAACTTGCAGTGTAACACTAAAACAAGGAAAAATAAAACAAAAAGTACAGACAGAGAAGGGAGCACAAGCAAACAGGCTGACTTTATCAGTTAATGTGATAGGTGACGGTTATAACGCACCTGGGACCTGTGGTTTGCTGTGCTGGCGGAAGGAAAGTCTTCAGGGTTGATTTGCAGAAGGATACTGAAGTGGTTTTGAGGATATTTATGAAGACAGCTACCTCATGTAGACATTGCAGGCAAGTCATGGAATTGTGCTCTGCAAGAGCTTGTTCATCTCCTTTGCCAGCAAAGGGTGCTTGCAGGGACTTGCCAAGTTGTGTACCTCCAGCTGTGCATTTCCAGAGAAAATGAGGTGAATCTTGGGCAAAATCACAGAACCACAGAATAGTTAAGGTTGGAAGGGACCTCTAGGGATCATCTAGTCCAACCCCCCTGCACATGCAGGGTCACCTAGAGCACGTGGCACAGGGCGGCATCCAGGCAGGTTTGGAAGATCTCCAGAGAAGGAGACTCCACAGCCTCTCTGGGCAGCCTGTTCCCGTGCTCTGTCACCCTCACAGGAAAGAAGTTCTTCTTCACGCAGAGATTAAACTTCATATGTTACAACTTACACCCGTTACCCCTCGTCCTGTCACCAGCCACCACAGAGAAGAGCCTGGCCCCATCCTCCCTACAATCACCCCTCAGGTACTTGAACATATTGATCAAATCTCCTCTCAGCCTTCTCTTCTCCAGACTAAACAGGCCCAGCTTGCTTAGTCTTTCCTCATAAGATAGATGTTCCATCCTTTGATCATCTTTGTGGTTCTATGCTGGACCCTCTCTAGAAGCTCAATGTCCTTCTTGTACTGGGGGGCCCAGAACCACACACAGTGCTCCAGGAGCGGCCTCACCAGAGCTGAGTAAAGGAGGGGGATCCCCTCCCTTGACCTGCTGGCAATGCTCCTCCTGATGCAGATAGTCTCGAGTACCAAGGTGGAAGCACAGAATGTGTGTGGAGGAGGTGGCTGGACTGCTGTCTGTGGGCATGGCCAAAGAGGAGGTTCCCATGGAAGTCCTGGGCAAGGAGGGCAGTTTTCTGACCAGCACCATGAAAGAGCTGTTATGGAGCTAGGAGGAAAATCAGGAGAAAAGGAGACAAGGAAACACACGGGAGACAACATTTCGAGGAGCAGAGTATGGTTAACCCTCTCAAAGAGGCTGGATTGATCCAGAAACCAAAAGACAGTGTCCAGAGGTCTCCTGGCTTAATTATGATGTTCTTACTGGTCAGGAAGGTTTCCGTCAATGTCCTTACCATGCCTAAGCTCCCCCTACCCTTCAAACCCTAGCTTCACCTGAACTCTCGATCACAGTCTGTCCTTGATCTCTCTGGCAAAGAGATTGTTATTTAGGTCCAAGAATCATAGAAAATAATAACTTTTGAGAGACTAAAACTGTAGAACACACTTTCCCTTAGGTTTGCAAATCCCATGATAAAACGGTTTTAGCTAGTGCTTCAAACCTTGATCTTTCTTGGGCACCAAATGCAAATGGATCATTTTAGAACAAAAAAAAAGATGAAAGTAACAGGAGCTGACATATTTATTTGAAGAATTTCATTTTGATTTTGAGGTAGGTGTAAATGTAAATTTGCAGTTATGTAACAAACTGCATTTAAAAGCAATTGCTTTTGAAAATACACTATTGAACTTCTGAATTACTGTGATAATGCAGCTTTAGTCTGTGAATGCTCCAGTCTGGAAGGAACCACAACAACAGCTTTTG
The DNA here is from genome assembly GCF_000705375.1 of Tinamus guttatus. The sequence goes on from NW_010576472.1 coordinate 16,131, forward strand.
ACAAGGACATGAATTTGTTATGACAGTCTAATTTTACAAATCTGTGGCTGCCTTATGGCAAAATTATAAGGATATATATTAAAAAAAAGGCCCAAGGAACCAAGAAATGTATCATTTCACTAGTGAGAAAATGTTCTTGCAGAGTCGACTCCCACAGGTCAATCCAAGGTAGTATCCAGCTGCCTTTGATAGCTTAGGGAGCAAAATGTTATGTACAATGTGCATGTTTAGACTGATTGGTGACTTCAGTGGCCTGATACGTGTGTGTGTGTGTGTGTGTGCGCGCTGTGATATGAACTGCTTCACACAAATAGCAAGAGACAGGTCTTTGGGGAAGGAGCAATGAGGGAAAAAAAATCAATATACCAGCCCCCTAAATAAAATTTTAAACAATGGAAATCATGACTAGAACCTTCCTCAAGACTTGCCACGCCTGAACGGAGTTGCCATTGCAAGTTAACATCAGCACAGTGTAAGTGGTCTCCTAGAAATAATCTCATTGCAGCTATTCTGGCTAATCCTCTAGCAAGAACAGGCAAGAATGCTCTTCTGGATGGATTTGGAAGAAAATGTCTGCAGTGGAGCCCGCAGGTAAAGTAAATAAAAGTCAATAAATGAATAAAGTGAAATGGCAGTAAACGAAGGCAGTAAACTAACTTTCTAGAGGAATGAGGAATGGGAAACTGAATTGAGTGGTCTATGCAGGTGTGGAGGAGACCATATGGTGGCCAACAGCCCTACCTTGACTTACCAGGAAAGGTGGACAGTGGGAAGCCCTAGAGCACGCTCTAGAGGCAAAATCATCGGGGTGTGAGCTAGCAGAGCACCTCTTCTTCCTATGATGTTTTTGTGATCATCAAAATAAGTTCCACAAGGTTTGCTGAAAGACAAGAAGAGATCTGGGGTTTAAAAATACCCACAGTGGACAGATGCCAAAGCACACTCAATTCTTGGGCACTAATTTTGCGTAGCATCGTATAATATACTGGCTAAAGAAGCCCAGTTTGTGCTTCTGACACAAGCTGTAAGGCTCAAATGCTCTGCCGGTGACTGAGAGCACTGTTAAAATGAGCGCAGATCTCAGTGTCACTGTGTAAATCTCTCCCGCCTGTCACTGATGGAAGGGTCTATGTGACAGGTGTCACCCATAAATCCCATTTAAATACATCCATTACAGCACACTGTATCACTCACAATCACCCATGAAATGTCTCTTTGGAGTCAAGAATCAGACAGGGATGATTTAGGGCTATTTCGCGCTCGCGATGGGATTAGCTGGATCTCGTAGCTATTAGATTGCAGGGCCAACACTGGCCCAGAAGTGGCGGGGGGAGCCGGCAGCGAGCGGCTCCATTAGGTTGTTTCCAGCAGCCTTCCCTGCGCGTGGCTGTTGCCACTTGGAAATGAGATTTTAAACCTGACCCCGGAGACTTCAAAACCTGGTTCCTGTGGGAATACACGAGATGACTGCAGGTGCCTTACGTCTGAGATGCAGAGACCTGCCTCTCACTTTCTGCCATTACTTCGACCTTCACAAATAGCTTCCTCCCCCGACATACACACAGACTCTTAGCACCAGTGCGAACGATGAGATAAGGACAGAACAAGGCAATTTCCCACTGAACGAGTGGGGTTTTTTTTCTAGTTTCTAGTCCGAAAGGAGCAGTTTGAAACATAAGCCTGCTCCAGAGAGCTAGGTAAGGATGCATCTATTTAATTCAGAATAACAAGAGAATATTTGTTAACTAAACTAAGCAATTTAAACAAGCAAATACTCATAGGGAGGCATCAGTGATAGCTGTTATTTAAGCCTGTGCTAGACAGGAACCATGCTGCTATAAGAGGCATCCCAGATGAGCAATTTTTTAGATACTGCTGAGCCTTAGCAGAGGAGGAGAGCTGACCACGTACCCGATCTGAGAGCATGGCCAGCAATAGCAGGTTCAAAGGAAGAAGACTCAACAGCAGTTCATTGTAGCTGAGGCAGGCGGTGCCTTTCTGGCCCTGATGAAGAAGCATCTGCTCTGAACACTGGGCTGATGCTCCAGCCAGGTCTCCAGGAGAACTTTATTCCCCAGGAGCAATTCTCCTCATTATCTGCAGAAACATCCCATCCTCTATAGAAGCCTTCTAATACTGGGGCATCAATAACATCTGGAACAGAGATAAAATGAGGAGTGTTCTTATACAAGAGAATTTGAATCACAGCATCGAGCAGCAGCAGAAAGTGGTTAACTTCAGTGTGAGATTCAGGGGTCCCACATTAGTTTGCTGGAAAGGCCATGTGGGTAGCAAAGTCCTCTCCGTTTCTGTCTGTCCATGGTGCTCAGGACAAATAAGCTGCTGGAAAAGGATGAGCTCGCTCAGTCAGAAGCAAGAGCAGATGAGAGCAAGCATCAAGCAAGCATATGAGTAGAGGATGTGGGCGAAGTCAGGAGCAAGAGTATTGTCGCTTTTAATGAGGATGATGATTATGCACTAGCAGCTGCTTGCAGATTAGAGACTGAGGACTTGGTCGATCAGGGATAATTATCTCTCTTTGGAATTAGGAGATTTTCTGTTTCCTGGCAGGGAAAGAAGTGCTGGGTAGCTCTGTGCCCAGCGTCCAGATTTGCCATCCCAGGAGGGGAAGTGGCAGTATCGCTCTCCCCCACCCCATCTAGTAGTCCTCAGATCAGCCCAGAAGGATTTGATTACAATCCATGGATTAAACTGGTGTCCTAGGTTGTCCTTAGCTCTTTTGGTTTAGCACAAAGGCATCTCAACTTCCAAGCAGTAATTTGGCAACTGCCTATAGGGTCTTGTGCTGGGTATTTTCCAGTATGATAAAATGATCTGAAGGAGGTGCAAGCTCTGAAGATGGTTTTGTAGGTCCTGCATCTGCAGATGCCTGTAAGGAGTGAGGGTGAACACCAGGCTTCCCTGAGACTGCTTGCCAAAGGTTATTTGTTCATGTCCCTTGGTCTATAAAATATGGAAAAATACGGTAGCGCTCTCTGGTTAACAGAAATACCAGAGTTAGTGGAAATGGGCTTGTCAAGTGATTTACTTTGGAAAATAAATTATTTAGCCAGAAAAAAAAATATTTCTCAGAAAAAAATACCATTCTCAGTTCCACCAGCAGTGCAAACTGAGATAGGAATCAGGGCATACTGAGAGCATTTCAAATTGCTTTTATTAAAATCCTAAAGCTGACTCTATGGGCAGCATGTAATGATGGAATATGATCTTCCCGGTTTAAAAGCTCTAAATGTATCAGTTCATCTATTGGCATAAAATGAAACCAAAAGGATCTTTTAAATATGCTTCCCAAGCAAGTTATGGATGATAGATGGTGTGTCTTTTTCTACTTGAATTAAAGGAAGTTAACTTGATTAGTAGGAACACCTGGGCTGGTTGGCAGTCTGTTTCAGAGTAAGTTGGCTCAGTCCCACAAGCTGTAGTATGAAACAGGCTGCAGCGGTGGTGGTGTCATCACAAGATGACAAGTGTCATCTTTGACTCGCTCCCTCCCATTATGAATATATAGATTATACAAAAGTTAAAACAATATTAATGTCTTCAGAGAAAAAATAATCCTGCAAAATGTATTGTTTCTAGAAGTTGAAAATCTTCCTGTGGTATCCCAAGGTTGTCCTGTAAGGGCTTATGGTGAATCCAGTCTTTCACTAAGTGACCTTGTCCTTGGTACAAGATGAACTGAGAAACATGAGTACAAGAGTATCTGTTGAAGCATCACCATGGAAGGACTCTGCTTCCACTGAGCAGGAAGGCAAAGTCCTCAGTGGCTTTCAGTGAGACAGAAAACCAAGAGCAGCATCCCTGGAGCTTTTGTAAATGTGAGCATGTGACAGTGGCCAACACATTGCCCCATCTCTGCCTTTTCACTCTCTCTTCTGTCAGGCAGCAGAGATGAATGGAAAATTCTTTCTGTAAAAGCGTAGGAGGTGCATGAATGGAGAGCCTGAGGAGATGGCTGTAAGGAATAAGCCAGTGCAGAGGAGAGATGAGCAGGTGGCTTGGGCCAAGCTGCTCTGGTGGGGGCACGTTTTTCCTTCCTCGTGCCCCCAGCCTCCCACGGGTGCAAGCTGCACAGCAGGGACAGCAATGTTGTTCTAAGCATCTAACTACAAAATAGATTACAAATTATTCTGGGGTAAAAAATGTCTTGGAAAAATAAACATTATTTCCTGAAGTGAGTGAGACGTTCATAAATCTGACCCAAGTGGTGAGTGCTTCTCAGCGCTGCATGACACAGTGAGCCAGCCCTCGGGGACTGCTCCTCTGCATATGCAGCCATACAGCTGCCTGCTCCTAGCTGACTTTCCTGCAAGCTTGCCAGGGTATTTATGAACCCGCAAGGAGATGCCAGGCTTGCCAGATGCAATTCCCTCACATTGCAAAGGTATAGGACTCTGATCCTGGGAGCAGAGGCTACTGCACATAGCAAAGGTAGAGGATTCAGCAGAACTGTTTGCCCTAGAAACCGTATCTTGCCTATTAGACGTCAGAGGGATGAATTCATGATGGGAGATGAGCAGTCATTTATATGAGCACACAATGGCACCCTGAATTAAACTCCTAAGATATGGTCACACACGACACCTTGGAATACTGCTGTTTAACAGTAGCCCTTAAGAGAAGGGCTAGAAGAGATGTCATGAAGTTGATCCCAACAGGATCAGCTATACATATGTTATTCCTTACAGGTGCCTATCTAACCCATTAAAAAAAAAAAAAAAAAAACATGGAAACCCCCCCCCCTGCCATATCCTCTCCCTCACTTCTGGTCCTGCTAGGTGACCTGTCCCAGTACTTAACTCTTCACAGAGTCAATAGCTTTTCCTTATGCCTTGCCTACTCAATTCCCAGCACAAGTGAAGCTAGAGGCTTCTGTCCTCTCCACAAACAGCGTGGAGAACAGGTGGTTACCTTCCCGATTACAAAGCTTTTCCTATTTCAGAACATGTCCCCTGTTTCTTCTCCATCGAGATAAATTTACTCAGCTGCACATTTTTGGCTAACCAGTGGACCAGAAATAGTAGAAAGTGGTCTAAAAAATAAAAGAGAAAAAAACAATGCAGAATCCCTTTCCTTCTTTGAGATATATTCCCATGTGGGTGACATGTCTATGTCAGCGCTAACTGGTAGGCGTAATTGGCAATGCCTCCTTAAAATGCTTTTAATTACAACACAGGAATTATGATTTTATAAAACAATAACATTTTGATATTCTGAAAGCTAAGTATTTGTTACACCCCAACTGCCAAATATTAGTCAAGTGCAAACATACCCCTTGGATTTCTCTCAAAAGGATTAGGTGGTCCTTTGCCAGCAACAGGCTAATACAGGTGCAGGCTAAATCATGTCAACTGTTACTTCCTGCATCGCAGTTTGTTTTACTCCTCTGTCCATTTTGGGTGCTCATGTGTGGGCTCTCTCCTCTTAGATCCCATCTTTCACAGACTTTCTTGGACATGGAAAGGCCAGATGAAACTCCACTAATTCTTGGCACTGCAGCCTCCCAGCTAAATTTCTGCTTGTACACCAGATCATGATGCCTCTCTTCTTTTTCTGCTTTGTACCAGCACAAAAACTCACACCAACTCAGTTTGCAATCCACTTGCTACCCAAAATATTTCCAGTTTCTCATCTCAGCTGAAGTATATGACTAACAGACACTGGAAAAGCAGAAGAGTGTTTTCTACAGGGATTTGTTGCCCTTTCTCTGTCCTAAGAGGTAAGGGTGTCAGCAAATATTATGGCTAGTCTTTTAGAGTTGACTGATTAGCTAAAAAAAAAACAAAACAAAAAAACAAAAAAACACAAAACAAAAAAAAATAGCAGCTGCATGAATGGAAACTGCAGAGCCCATGCTGCTATGAACAGCGAAGGACAGGGCCAATGTTGCAGCTTTACAATGCTTAAATCCAGGGATTTTTCTTGTGGTGCGAGCACATCCACCTGCAGACCTGGAGGAGCCGCAGCCGTCCCATACAGGTCCACGCAATCCTGTGCATGTGCATTTGGTCTTGGTCGATACGTGTTTTGCTGCCTAAAGCACCAGCACACCTTCTCACTGACAGTATATATGTTGCCCCGGCCCGTGGATGCTGGGCAAGCAGTTGGTAATGCCTGGCTTCCAGTTTTGGTCCCTGTGCTCAAAATAAACCCAAAGTCTCCCAGTCCTGTATGCCTACACCACAGAAGTGCAATTTATGCAGCTTATGCCAATATGCACTGAAAAAGAAATGATTCCTGAAGCAACAGCTCACTGGGACATCCTTGGAATTGCAGCCCCGAGGTGGAGAATTTGGCTCATTTTCTTCTTTTAAAGAGTAAGACGGATCCTTGATGACCCAGAAATACTGCAGGAGACTGCATAAGGAAAGAACTTTTTCTCCCCAGCAAATATATGTCTCTTGCCTGAAAACATTTTGAGAGGAGAAAAATTAGCACATGATTTTATGTATGACAGTGTTTGATTTCAAAGAGGGAAAGGATTGGGAGAAAGAAGAGTTTGCATTTGTGAGACTGCCATGGGGAGAAAAAAAACATGTACTTTGCAAATTCCTCTTATTATGTTCAGTTAAATAAGCTCTTAGCCTCATTGGCATCTGACAAGAAATGTTCTGTCAGGAAACCATGGATATCATTTCTCTCTCTGTAACACAAATTCATATACACACGGCCATGAAGCAGCAGCTTGTCTACAGCATTTCTCTGTATCTGGTTGCATAAGGTTTGTGTTTAAGAAGAGACGTGATACGCTGTCTTTATTCTTATTCCTTTTGCTATCAGAACCAGCACTAGCACCAGCATGCTAGGAGTTGAGGTCCAAAGTCAGTACATTGAGAAGACATCAGTCACTTGCAAGAGTGACCTAAATTACTGTTAATTGTAGTGACAGGACTAAATAGCTGTCCTCCGAGTGTTTACAGCCGCAGCAACAAACAGTTTGTTCTCAAGATAATGACAAACTGCTTATATTTGGTCTACAAAAGCACTGTTTGTTCCCTAAATACCTGCACCAGGAATTGGATCGTGAAAGGAAAACAAGATGTCTTTGTGAGCAATGCCTGTTTGGAGTTTCACTCTCTGGGGTGCTGTTCCTGCTTGGTCAGCACCCATCAAAGGAGAAAAAGAAAAGGTCCAACTTTGAGCCAGGCAGTGAGGAGTCAGGAGCAAGTTCTGATTGGGTCAGATGTAGCTAGGAAGCCACCTGGCTCCTTGGAGGTTAAATTTTCTGGTATTGCCAGGGTGTGGGTTTTTAAGGGCTGTTACCTGCCAAGCTAGAACAATCCCACTGCCATTCGTAAAGAAGCCCATTCTAGAAGTCTCGGTGATTCTCAGTGGTTTTAATGATAGTTAGTGGCCCAAATGCTAATACATCCTGTCCTTGGTGAGAACTTCAGTGTGTGCCCATGTCTCACCTTTTTTGGATTGTTATTGAAGAGAAAACCAGCTTAGAAGAGCGATTTTCTTGACTTGAGTCCTCAAGGCTTGTAATTTTTAATGCAGACTCAAAACTGAATTCACTGTCAGACATCTATTTGTATCTCTCAGACATGTATCAGAGACTGGGCAATTTATTGCAGCAACAAAAATGCATCTGCTCTGATTAGATGGAATAAAATAATGCCACTGAGATGGAATGAGTGCTGAAATCTTTAGCAATGTCATTCTGAGTCCCCTACTCCCCTAGATGACTATATATGCAGGCACAAACTCCCTTGTACTCTGTGTGTAAATGTTCCCAATTCCACCATTCCCAACTGGTGATCCCATTTTAAGTTCATTCCTGTATGTGGGGCCACAGGTGACCATCTGCAGTAGAGTTGGGGTTGCCAGCTTTTGAATACCCATCAATTCTCTTTCCCATCCCCAGCTGCATTCTCATTCTCAGCACCTACCAGGAAGGGGGCTTGTCTAGTATGGATGGCTGGGATAACCCTCTTCCATCCTGCTGTGCTCCCTCTGCTTTTGGTCCTTACGTGTTTGCTCCATCATCCAGGCAGCTGTTGGATCTTCTCCACTTGCCCCAGCCCCACAAGAGCTGAGAGATGACAGCCCTGCATCACCCCCATAGGCCGGGTGTCACAAGGTGGACCTCCATGTCTACATTGCATGGAGTTTACGATGAGCAGAAAAACGCTGATCTGAGCTTGGGACGTTGCATTCAGCATAACAGATACATCTAGGATGGTGAGGAAGACAGAGGGCATGATGCTAAGATGCATATGGTATAATGTTAGCGTCTTTCTCCATCTATGACAGGGACTCCTCAAAATTCAGACATAACTTGACCAAGCTTCACTCAATTTTCATATCTTTTGCCAGAGAAGGTCTGCCAGGTCAGTGAAGTAAATGGCTGAAATGGCTGCTTACCACTTCCAACAAAGTTCTGCTTGTCTCCAGTTAAGTCCAGAAAAAGGGTTAGATTCCTTGCATGGTTCCGCACATGGTATGATAAGACTATTCCTAGTAATATTATCAATTACCAGGCAAAGCTCCTGAACTCTGTAAATAAAGAGCTTCCTCACAGCAATTTGGCCTATTAAACCAGGCTGCTCCACCAGGAGCCTTCAGCATCTCCTTAACATTAATTCACTTTTCAGAATGATTCATCTTGAACAGCGAATATTTTCCTGAGTATCTTGTTCTGATCAGAGTGTTCCCTCTGACCTTGTAACTGCAACTCTGTTAGCGCTACAAGGGCACCTATTTATGCCAGCACAGCAGGGTGGTGCTGGAGGACCTGCCAGGCGGGATATACACTCTCCCCAGCCATCTGGAAAACCCTTGCTGCTCTTTGTAGGACAGGGCCATTTCTTTCTTTCTTTGTGCTTATAGGCCCATCACAGTTGAATGTAAAACATCACTGCTTCATTCACATCTAACTACTTTCATTTTTTGTGTTTTTTTTTTTAAATAGCCTCTTTTGCAGGAGACAGCTTTCCTTTACCCTGTTCAGCTGCGCTGTCCATATTTGTCTTTTGTCAGGATATTGATATGTCTTTCCTTAAAAAATAAGCAAAAACAAAATAAGGGCAAGTAACCACCTTGGCATCCTTGCCAGCCTCTACTTATGTCTTCCCAGGTGGAGAAGGCTGAACGTGTTAGTTCTGCTGGGACCAAATTTCCAAAGCAGACTATAGCAGCCCACATCCCTGCAGCTTCCCAGTAGACCTGCTGTAGTGTTTAGGTCTCCAATGGTCAGGACCAGACTATATGAGTTCCTGTTTTGTGCCCTGAGCGCTGCCTCCGCTGTGTTCCGAGGAAGCCCTTGATACAGCCTTTCTACAGCAGGGCTCTGCTGGCCTTGCAGACACACATATTCCATGCAGAGCAGTTGCTCCCAGATCTTGCCCCGTTTTGCTCTCTGTGCCTGGAATCATTAACCTTTCTAACAGTCTTAGCAGCCAGAGGCAGGAGCACTTGGGAGGTGCCAAGAGAGAAAGCGGGTGCACGCTGGGGCTGGTGTCACTGCCGGGACGGAGCTGGGCAAGTGCAGTGGTTTGGCTGTAGTGATGGTGTCGCACAGGTCCCTGGCACGGTGCACTCAAAAATTATTGCAGTTCTTGGAATTTTACAAGGTTTGTGGATGAAGCCTACCCGTGAATATATGTAGTGGGCACATGTAGACATGATTGTAAAAAGCACAAATACACATTATGAGAAGAATCTATTGTCTTTTCTTTCTTTTTTTTTTTAGAGTGTCTTCAAGAGGAGTGGAGGGGTATGTGAGCAAGAGCACACCAATTGAATGCTGTTACTAAAACTGGAAAAAATGCACAAAAAGCAAATGACACTGCATGTCTCAACCCTGCCTTTCTACTCAGGCACCGATGTTCAGGGTGCTTCTGCCTGGGAAAGCAGGTGGGATTCAATCTGAAATTTGTAACCAAATAATGAAATAGACACTTTTGATGTTTGCAGAGAAGAAAGTATAGGCCATGCTGCTCTCACTGCCTCCAGAGTGTCTTTAGCTTGAAATTTCCAGTCACAAATTTCCAGGCCAGGCAGAAGAAGTACAGATAACATAAAATGGCATAGGAGGAATTGATTTCTGACTAATAAAGAAAACTCATTGCCTAAATGAGTCAGGGGGAGATGAAGGCTGCTGTGAAGAGGGAGGATGGACTCATGCACCCTGTTACTTTGGGCTTTCTGGGTTGCAGGAAGGGTCTGTGCATGCAGCATCACCGGCTCAGGCTCGGTGACCGTCCCGCAGCACGAGCACAGCTCAACCAGCGCAGCCGCTGCCCAGGAGGAAGCTGCAGCTCCAGGACAGGTTGTTCTCCGTGCAGCAAACTAGCGCCTTTCCCACATCCCTGTCCCTCTGCAAGGGCCACAGTGGAGGGCACTGCTGTTACTTGTCAGTTCCAGCACATACCAGACTGGCCAAGGAGGTGAATTCTGAGGAGCAGAGATGCTGGGCAAGTGCCACCTACTTCTCCACTCTGGGGTGAGCTGGACTTTGTAGCGAATCAGACCTCAGATCTGCACAGTAAGTGAGACTGGATCATTGAGTGGCAATGGTTGGGCAAGAATTTGGCCCCGTGTGAGGTTTTACTGTCCCAGCAGCCTTTCCTGACTTGAATCCCTGGCTTGTGACCAGATCAGGCCACCAAACTGGAGGGAATGCCTATGTTCCAAGCCTTTCACTGCCATTTGTGTCAGGAGAGATAGCATCTTCTGTGGCAAGAAACAGTATCTTCTCAATAAAAAGATTCCTTGTATAGTCTTACGGCTGTCAATTAATCCCACATCCCTGATATTCAGACTAGCTGGTGGGTAGCAGTGTTTCCTGCTGCAATGAAAATCTGTTCTGAATAAAGGCAGCAAGGGGAACTGTATCAATGCTCGACAGCAGCGAGTGCTGAGGGAGTCTTTGCACTTCACAACCCGAGACCCCCCAGGGGTTCCTCAAACTAGCAGTAGTTTAACAGCATTTAAACAGGTTTTGCAGCAGACGGCACTGCTGGAGGCAACTGCTGGTCCAGGCTGCTTGTGCCATCTCCAGCTCAGCTGTGCTTCCCGGTGCAGACATCATGTAGCTCAGGGGCTTGGGGATACAGAGAAGATAGAAGCAGCTGATGAAATCTAGCTGATTGCTCTTGACCTCATGGTTTAAAACTATTTGCTACTGGCTACGCAGTCCTTCATCATCGGCTGGTAGTTCTCCAGTTTGAAGAAGAAACCTGCCCCTTCCTACCCCAGACTCCTTGGATTTGTGGTACTCCAAACCAGAGCAATGGCACTTCTGCTGCCAGCAAGGAGGTGCTGCACGCCAAAACAGGTTGTTAATGGACAGGGACATCTGTTTTTTTTCTTTCCAGCAGATTTCTTCACAGCTCAGCTTGAAATTTCCAGGTAATTTTCTGTCATTTTGTATATTTTAAATAGGAAGTTTGTGAAGCTTGGTTTTGTCGGAGATTTTCCCAGGGCAATCTGATCATCTTTCAGTGATTGGTCTAATTTAAAAATCCTCATGTATCTCTGCAGGCTTTTACAGCAGAACCTTTCCTGGCAGATTTTGCAGAAACTTGAAGCGTGGATGCTCTTTTTATCAGTTTTCACATCACTTGCGATTGTTACTACTCAGAAACAAAAGTTTGCACAGTAACAGCTGGAGACATAAACTCTTTCCTGCCTTCACACCCTTTTTATATGCTGCCATGAAGAAATTCTTCCATTTTTTGTGCAGCCACTGGTGCAACACGGGGAAGGATTTTACAGCATAGAGCAGTTATGTTGTGCCCAACTTTTGGGACCGGTGCCTAAGAGCACAGGGACCCTCAACTGTGGGTGCAAATATGTTGTCCATCAGCATCAGTGTCTGCCTGCAGTTCCCTCCCTGCTAAAGGTTCAGTACAGAGGCTACCAAGGACTCCAAGTCCTGGAGTGACTTTCCTGGGCTTTGCAGGCTGGATCTGGGTGCCAAAGTCCCTCCTCAACATTCATAGTAATATTTGATTGCTAGAGAAGTCTCATAACTCTGTGCTGTCATGCTTGCACCATTCCCCAAAAGATAACATGGATAGAAATGATGCTCTTGCCTAAGCTGAGCTTTTCATTTGTGGGGCTTGCTCACTGTCTCTGCTGTGTAAGAGGGCAAGACTCCCTGGAGAGGACAAGAAATGCCCATGGACCTTGGTAAGACCAGCCGCGGGGGTTCTCCTCACCTAAAACAAATAGAAAAAAAAAAAAGATTTGAAATGGGCAAGAGTAAATCTACCCCTCTCTCCATGAGCCCAGAGATGAAGCTTAGGCACAGGCTGCTGTTCTTTATAGTCAGGCTGCCCTCCCAGAAAACAGAATGGGTCAAGAAAGGGCGAAAATAAGAATTAAGCCATACCAAATACATTTCATGCTACATTGCTGCTCTTTTTCAGACCATCAGTAGCACCAATTCATTATGGAGATGTGCAGATGGGGCCATGCACGCTCTGAAACTGGTAAACCAAGGACAGAGGTGGTTGATTTTCTTCCCTGCTGGAGGATGTACATAACTCCAGATCATCGGTTTTCTGTCTGATGTAGCTTCTTATGGGAAATGGAAGACATGTCCAAGACCTCCTATGACTGCTACATCCATTCTTGGCTATGAGACCTGAGGGAACTATGTCCCAGGTGGCCAACAGTGCATTTGTTTCAATGATTGTCATGCATAAAAGCAGATGGATAGGACATTCTCAGTTTCCCAGTCATGAAAAGAAAATAATTTGACCAGGAAGTATAGGAAGAAATTTTTGTGTGGAAAATTAGATGTTCTGTTTGGCTCAAAAGAAGTTCTTCATCTCCTTTTTTCTTCATTTTTTACAATATTTTCAATAACTGCATTAATTTTAAATCACAAAAGGAAAATGCTTGGATTTTTTCAGAATCTGTAAAAGCTTTCATAACCAAAATGAGCCTGAATGCATTACAATTTTAAGAGGCATGCATTTTTTTTCACCAAAATAAGACTTACTCTAAAAACGCTCCCTGATGGTGCTGCTGACACAGTAGTATTAACATCCAAAGAAAATACACAAATGCCCCTGCCAGCTGTCCAAAAAAGGGAGCTGTAACCAGAATGTCCATTGCAAAGAAGCAAAACCCGTTCTGAATATGAAGTCTGCAATACCACCTGGAGTTCTGTGTAAGGTGTTGCTTCTGCTCGGATCCTCCACCCCAGCTTTGTAGCCAAGGATGCTTCTCTTGCATCTACCCCAAGCCTTTGGAAGCATCTTCCCTCTGCAGCACTCAGAGTAGAGGACAGAGGAGTATAGGCAGGCAGTATTTGTCCAAGGAATATGTGCTTGCTGTTGCCTGGGGTTGGTGGCAAGGTGTTTCTGGACTTCAATTGCCCTGTTTTCAGTGGAGCGCTGCTTTTTAAAAGCATGACAAGGAGCCACAGAGAGCAGAGGAGTAGCCTCAGACTGCCCAGGGAGCCTGCAGCAGGGCTGGGGTCAGCATTCAGGTTTTCCTGCCTCTCCCTTTTGTTCCTAGAATGTGAAAAATTCCTTCCCGGAAACTCCTGCGGCCCCACGGGAGCAGCGGAGCATCGTGCTGACTCTTCAGCCTGTGCCAGATTTCCACACTGCCTTGAGGCCTAGAAGGAGAGAGCCCATCAGGTTCAGATGGGGTGTACAAGCAAACAGCGTGTTGTGAACTGGCTGTCCTCTTACCCCAACACTTCTCTTGGCAGAGATAAGAGCGCCCCAGGGGAGACCTTGGGAGACAAGCCACAGATTTTATTTGGTCTTTAGGCTGCGATAGGCTGCTGGCCGCTGTGCAGTCTTTGATAAACTCAGGGATCCAGAGAGCTGCAAGTTCGCATAAGTCACTGCCAGCAGCTGTCACAGATGCTTCCTGGCATGATACCAGTGAGCTGTGACATGCAGTTCATCATATGTTTATCCACATGTCCTGCACATACTGATAGTCACCGCGATGGCCTCTGGGTCTGCTCTCACAACTGATGAGTGTCTGAATGTCAGTGCCTGCATGCAAGCGTTAAGAAGGAGGGCACGCCATTTTTCAAAGGCCTTTCTGTAGAGGTGTAGGACCCTTCCAGAAACCAAGTGTTGATGGGACACAGGACACTGAAAAATTTTGTCTTTGCTGCAGTAGAGGTCACGTCAATCTGGGTTTTGTGATTGCCCAGTCTAGACTTGGTCCATAGTGTTTCTTCCCGAGTGCCTGAGCCTGTAGCCACCCCCTCATATGATGAGCCTCCAATGCTGAGCACGTTGACACTGCCAAGCAACCCCAGTGCCATGGCATGAAAAGAAGACAGCAGTGACCTTCTGGATTCAGAAGCACCACTTCTGTCATCACCCTGACAGTGGTGGCATCTGCCACAGTCAGTCCCTGCAGCAGCTGAAGGAACATAGCTGTAAGCCAGGGCTTTTCATGATCTACAGGTGGTTTTGGAGAAAGGCCATTCACTCCATACCTTGCACAAGGCTCAGGCCCATGGGTGGGTACATTAGGATATGCACTGGGGCGACAGTTATTGGAAATGCTCAGTGGGCTGCATGACAGAAAAACAATAGCTAATCACAATATTCTTAACTTGAAAAGTTTAGCTCGTGCCAAACTTTCTTTTCAGGACCAAAATTGGGAAGCCAACCTTGCTTTCACAGAACCAAGTTGTCAAGCAGGTTTTCTGAGGTTAATAACTGGTTTCTTACAGTGTGTCAGTTCTGCTTGTGCCCAGACAGAAGAAGCTTTTTCAAGAGCAGTTTGTCCCTTTACAGTCTCCGGAGGTTTTTCCATAGGGGTTTACCTGGGACAGTCCAGCACTCGGCCTGCTCTCTGCTTTTGGAAGCAGAGCCTTTTCTGTCCTTTGGCTGGTTGTCACTGGTGTTAGTACTGCTGCTCCCTTTTCAAGTGCTCAGGAGACCAGCTGAGGTTTCACCAATTTTTTTGCTAGCACTCTGTTGGATGCTTTGGCTTGAGCAGTTTGAGTAGCTATAAGAATATATGGGTATAAGAATTCACACGAGGTATTATGCCTTTTGAATTTTCTAGCTTGTTTGTCCTCTGCTTCTCTTTGTTTTTTGGGGTTTTGGGGTTTTTTTGTTTGTTTGTTTTGTTTTTCTTTTGGGACATCCCCCAGCTCACATCTCTTTGGCCATCCATCTCTCTAGCTGTGTCTATTTAAGGTGCCATTGACTCATGCAAGATAGGATGGAAGTGTGTTCCTCGAAAACGGTACAAAGGGGTTGTTCAAGTGGGGTGGCAGGGAGACTTGCTTTGGTTTGCTATTAATATTGCATTTCAGGCCACGTTGTTACCAGCTAAAATCTTATGTAGGGTAGAGATGTATGACTGATGAAGAATGGTCATTTGGAGCAAATATTGCTGGTGGAATTGAGAGTAGGTGAACAAACCCATCTGGAGAGAGGAACACACACAACGTTTTTGGCTCCCATGTCAGTCCTTATCCTCTGGAGCTGGTCATGGGCCGGGAGGATGGGCATCACACCCGTAGGGTGTGCTGAGTGTGAGATACCCTTTGCAACAGCTGTCTGAACATGGCCAGTGGTGGGTTAGGATGGTAGTTGGGGTCTGCTCCCCGTACTGGTCACCATGTCCTCCCTGAGCTTTGTCTCTCTATCAGTCACAGGACCAGCTTTCTTTGTACGCTTATAAATTATTGCTAGCCCCCGTGGCCATTGTCAGAGCTTCTCTAGCATGGAGACACTGACTCACACATAAATATTTCCAGGCTTAATTGCGCTCATGTTCCCTTTGTTCCCTTTTCTTTCTTCCATGCTCACAAAGGCTGCTGTCCAGCTTTTGGCAAACTGCAAAGGTACTAAATCCCTTTTCCCCAGCTTTGTGCCTCCTTTGCTCACTCTGTGCTCTGATGACATAGAATTTCAAAAGTCAAAGTCCCACCATCAAGTGGATCCATGATCTTCCTTTGTCTGAAGTCCTATGTCATCATGTTCTGCTCCCCTCATCTTTCTTGGACAACCTAAGACCAGGGTCTTTGGATGGCCACGCTGTCCAAGCTCCAGCCATGTTGGCCTTTCATCTCTGGACAGGATTATTCTCCGACTTGCTTCCACCAGCCATAAAAAACAGTATATCACCTGCAAACTTCAGATCAAAACTGACAAGCAAGCTTTTTAGATGAGCCTGTTCTGTTGTATGTAATTAATGTGTCTTGTTTTCTTCATTTATATTTTATTTATATGCTTTTATGTATTGTGAGAATCTCCAAGAGGTTTTTTTTTCTTTTTATGAATTATGCTTTATAAAACAGAAGAGCCGATGTTGATGAAATAGTTATTATCAGCTAAAGACTGCACTCCCAGGCTGTTCCTTCCTTCCAACTGGCAATCTGTCACTCTTCAAAATGAGCCAGCTCCCCATGTCCGACAGACAGACAGGCAGGCAGCTCCCGGGAAGGAGCCTCAGAGTCAGGAGGAGAAGGATAAAGCAGAGATGATGATGAAGGTGATTAAAAATAGAGAAAGATTTCCTCACCACAAATCACAGAGAGAAGTTTCAGAGAGGAAAATAGCGAATCTAAAAAGATGTTGCCTAAGGGGGCTTTTACCGATTTTAGACTCTGTTGCTCAGCTCAGTTCACTCCAGTGAGTGGCTCTACTAGGTTTTTAGGATGGAAGAAATAATTGTAAGTATGAGGGTTGGAGGAAGGCTTTTTATTTTTAATGTAGTTCCCCTAAAAATCCTTTCCTCAGTTAAATCTTGGGAGCGGGTGAGTATCTGAGGGAGAAGATAATTGAAAATGGATCATTTCAAACTTAGTCCCTTTCCTTGGGTTGATTAAGAGTCTGCCAAGCTGTGGCCCAAAGGGAATTTTGTCACTCTTTATCACTCTTTATATAACCCTCTGAAATATATGGGTTTCATTGGGAGCACTGAGGTGGCAACCAAAGCTCAAGTGCTAGAAGCAGGAAACAGGAGCACAAAAGCTCTTTTAAGTAATACGCCCAAGGAAAATGAGAAATAGCTCTCCCAGTTCAGCTGCATCCTCTCTGCTAAATACTTGGGTGAACTGGGATAGTCATTCTCCGGTGGAAAATCAAAGAATTACCATTGCAGTCTGAGACCTCAAAGCCAGGCTGTGACGGGGGACAGGCGGCAGGTCCCCCCGCCGGGGCACTGTGACAGTCGTGCACGTGGGCAGGTAGCATAGACCCACAGTCCCCTGATGTGCTGCATGTCCTGCAGTCAGGGGCAGGAAACAGCGATGACTCTGCAAACACCCCAAAGAAGGTCTGCATGCCTGAGTCAGGTTGAAATGATCTCATATTTGTTTATCAGGGGCCTTTTACCGCGTGTCTTGCGATTAGGCCACTCACAAGTGATTTGGATTCTCTGACAAAGTCCTGAGTCTCCGCTATCAAGATAGTTGGCTTGAATAAATGCTCTAAATGTCATCACCAGGGCAGGAAACCCAGCCATTTTGATACCATTTCTTCTGTCCCGATGATTCATGTTGACATTTACGTGACAAAGCGGAGAGGGGAAGCCGCTAGATGTGTTGCAAGGCCTTTGGAGAACTTCACAGTATCATGATTCAGACCAGCAGAGCCCCAAAAACTCCCAGAAAATACCCTCAAAAAGCCAGAAGGACTCGAGCAGACCTTAGAGAGCCGCATACCTAACAGCTTTGCAGAAGACAAGTTTTGTGCTAAAAGACGAGTTTTCTGCTGGACTCCCCCTTAGTAAAGGATACCTATTGCAGGTACCTAGTCTTCAAGATTTTGAATATTCGCAAAGATGAGTCATTAGTAAGAGCTGGAAAAAATGTGGGATTATAATTTATCTTTCTAGAACATTTTTTTTTATTTAAGATTTAATTGGGAATGTTATAGAAAAGAAGTGATAACTATCTTCAGCCGAGACATATAGGAAAGGTAACTCTTCATTAGGAAATGTGAGTAAAAAATAGCCCAATCTTTGCCTTTTTCATTATACAAAGTTTCTGTTTTAAAATAAAAGATTTTCTGTCCCTACCAGTGTTCAGGATACTGTTCAAGGAAAGATCTGCATGCCGTGCTACACAGCTATCACATGAAACAGAGGCACAAAACACATACTGCTAGGTTAAGATGCAGCCTGGAGAGGATCAAGGATCTACAATTTCCTGCCATGAAGTCTGTGGTCTCATTTTCAAACCTGGGCTCTTGCTCATGGTGCCCATGTCTCTGCTATGTCTCTGCTATGTGATGTTGAGCTTTGCCAACAAAATGCTGTTTGCTTGGTGTCCTACTTGTTGGGAAGGACTAGTTTTTGGGGCACATGTTATTGTAGTTTCTGTGCAATGGGTTATTCCCACAGACTTTGCAACATCAGCAGAGCCTCTAGTTAGGCCAATTTACCAAGACCTGTGCAGAAGGTCAGAAGTGTAAACATGCAGGGGAGCACTTCGTGTTACATGCAATGTATGTACACCTGGAAAGCAGATGTCATGAATCACTATCCTCAAAGACTTTCAGAACTCAACCGGGCAAGGTCTAGCTTTGAGGTTAGCCCTGTTGTGAGTTGGAAATGGCACTGAAGCCTCCCACAGGAGTTTTCCAAACTAAATTATTCTGTAAGTCCTATTGGGGTGTCCCACAAATGGACTATGTGTAGACAAAGGGCTCAGGTTGGCTTCAGTGCTGGGAACATCACTGAAAGGTGGTGCACTTTTTGCATCTTTGATCCTGCAAGACACTGTAGATGTAGCCTTGCTTTATAAAGGTCTTACTGTCTACTATCTGTTCATCGTCTTTCCAATGAACTCTTGATAACTTTTCTAGGTGTAGAAATATTGGTTTGATCATGTTGAGAAAGGCATGGCCTGAATATAACCTGAATACGACCACTTCAGCATCCGAGCACCTGGAGCTCCTCAGGTCTGCAGGTCAGTGCATACATGGTTGCATCCTGGGTGCAAAGTGCATCATGGTGGAGCATGAAACAAAGCTAGGAATGGTGAGGAAACCAGCCCTACTAGGAAGGAGAGGGGAAGAGTGCCTGTGCCACTTAGCAGCAGCACCATACACCCACTTTGATACCTCCATGCTACTTCTCAGCTGATTTTGTGACACAAATGCAGCTGTTCCCATAGCTGCCTTTGAGACAACTACTAGATGCCTGCTAGAGAGGTAGGTATCAAAAGATGACACTTTGGGGCCGATCTTCCAAGCACAACTGCCACACATCCCGGTGTGCACAGAGGCAGTTGTGCATTTACACATGCATTTGTGCATATAATCCTGGGCTTCTGCTGTTCAGAAAATGGTATGTTAAAGTCCTCAGGGGAAAAGAAGGGTGAACTTGTCCAACCCTCACGTAAATCAGGAAGAGCCTAGGGTACAAAGGCTTCATGGAACCAGAGTCACAAGAGGGATGCAAGAAACAGAGGTAACATTTGGGGAACACCAATTCAAAATCCCTATAATCCCTGCAGTTTCCTCCTGTGGGTTACTTAGCTTGATATAAAATGTGTGTTAGCAGAGGAAACTCTCTCTGCCCAACTGCAAGACTTGAAGCTGGCTCCTCCTGTCAGCATGGATGGACCCCAAGGGGATGCTTTCCTTGAAGGATGGATGTGGCAACATGGTGGAAAAAAAGTTCTCCACCAGCCTGGAGTCAGGTAGACACATCTTCAAGGGGCAGCGCTAGCTCTGCTCTCCTCCCCCCAGCACTTCCTATCATTTCATTAGTTACTGGTTTGCTCTTTTATAAACCTGACTCTTAAGTGGCTACTTGACCCACTCATTCTTCAGGACTGGCCAGCAGCGACTCTCATAACACCATATACAGGGAGTCTAGCTCCTGTATTACAGGTAGCAGCATTAAAATGTAATCGCTGCATCACTGAGTCCTTCCAAATTTAGCCCCCAGTCTTCGCTCCTAGCTCTATATTTAACAAGTTGAGTAATATGAGTTCCCATGCCATCTGCATCAGTTGTTCAAAAATAAGGCAACTGAATGGCGACCCGTGCTGTACTTTAGGAGGAGGGATGCTTTTAGCACATTGTTAAGTCTTCCTTCTTCTGTGCATTTATTTATTTATTTTGCTCTACAAGAAGAATCCTAAGATACAGAAAGCTTTCATTCAGGCAGCAGCCCCAGCACTTGTATTTGTCAATATCTAGAGAGTGACTGAAAATGATGTATTTGCAACATATATGGTCCATTGCCTGATTAACTCAGAATGAAAATCACCCAACCTTTGCTCTGAAATCAGTTAGCAATACAATATCTCCAAAGATTGTGCAATTACTTTTTTTTTTCTGAATGGTTGCCAATAACTGCAACTTTCACAGCAGATAAAGATCTTTTCTGCTTCATTACTTCTGAGATGGCACATTAGGATCAAATGTACCGTCCTATTAAATAAAACTCCAGGAACTCTATATATAGCACCATACCAAATGTGGTCTGCAAAGCAGCATTGATCACATCAGATCAGAATGTTGTTTACATGTTGAAAAGTAAAATACACTTGCCATTAAAATTTATACTCTTTTTTGTAAACCTGGGTATACATGTTGCATACTTCACTCACACAGTTGCTACTTTCTCCCTGTGCAAACTTGCAGCTTTACTCCCCAAGCTTCATTGTTGTAGATGACAAGAGCCTTAATCTGACCCAGGTTTTGGATCATTACAGGCCACACTTGATTGCAACAAGATAAAACCATAGCACTGGACTTTCTGAAATGCAGCAGTGATCCCGAGTTGAGATGTGGCAGGAACTGCCAGATGCAGCTGGATTGGGGCAGCGGTTAGAGATACTCAGATGTCATTTGGTGCAGGTTCTGTCCGATGGGGCTTGGAGTAGAAGACACATTCGTGACCACCTGCCCCACTCAGGAGCAGGAGGAACCAACATCTGGTGACCCACTATAGAACTCTTGCCCAGAGAGAAGAGGCACTTGGCCAGCTCACATCAGCCCATGCTAGGTGGCATGAACAGGATGACAGCATCTGAGTAACAACGAGTGACAAGAGACCCCCTTTCTCCAACACCTACTTGGGAACATCACAGTACCCTGTGCTTGCAAATTGAACATCCTTCATGCTTGCAAATAGGGCCTGGTCATCATGTTTGGCTTGTGCATCTCCTCATGGACCTCACTGTTGGAATTGCTGACAGAAGACAGTAGCCCAGCCAGAGAGCAATCTGGCTCATGCAAGCCAAACCCATTCCAGCACGGAGCCACATTAGCGGGCGATATCCCTATGGAGCGTATGGATACACTCCTCTTCCTGGCACCTCACTGGTCCTTGCTCCCTGTCATGTCCGAGCACTGCAAGCTGATTACTAAAATATGGTTTGCACTGTGTGAACACTTGCAATAAATCATTAAGGGGCAGATTTTGAAAATGTAGAAAAAGCCTCTAGAATTATATTCCAGTGCATGCCCAAAGTAATTAAAGGCACATTCGACTGTTCATACATTTACATATAAATTGCTCTATAATTGCACTAATTGCACACTACCACAGATGTGCTCTTGCACAAACAGGTTTTGCACATGGATGTCAGGTGTCTGGTTTGTTTCATAGTAAATATGGCTTAAAATCAGCATGAATTATTGGTTCCTCTCTTGCCAATCCGTGGCTTAGCTCAGCAACTGTCTGCAGCGTGCTTAGGAAGACCTTTTGAAGCAATCGTTCTGCTTCTGTCCTGAGTCACCCTGATTTCATACCAACAACTCTGCAAGCCTTGCCTTCCTTTCTAGGTCATAAATGTTTGTCTTGTCCCAGGGAAACAGTTAGGGCCATTAAGTACTAAGGACATAGTGTAAAAATCTAATGTCCTGGCTTCTTATTTTTATATTGGAAGCAGACCAAATAGTAAAAATGAATCTTGGATCAAGAAAAGCATAAAAGATGGTAAGTAGGAGTTAATGCACCTCAATAACCTCCTTTTTGTAGACTGGTTACCTCTTTATTTACCCTTCAAGATATTTGCTTCTGCTTTATAGCACAATATGTATTGAAGAGAGACATAAACTGGGCAGGGAAATGCCAATGAAATGAGAAAATAGAAAGTTAATGGTGAAACTAGAGTAAGCTAAATTAATTTACTGATTATATGACCATATCCCATCAGTAAGACATGAATTATTTTGTTTACAATCTTCAGGTTGTTGCCTGGCTCTGCTACCCTTCACTGTTTTCAATTTAAACTGCAGTGATTGTAAAGAGAAGAGAAAATAAACCAAATGTTCCCATTCCACTTATAAATTTTATGTTTATAATCTTGTAGCCGTCCATGGAAACCATGCCTGTTACTCAAGTGCTTCGCCTCCCCAAGCTGAGCATAATTATTACTGATACATCTGGATGTTTAACTACCTACTACAGACTCTTGAATTCCTTCCAGATTTAAAATATCCATTAATACCGGAGTGGAGAAGAGTGGAGCCATAGGGGGAAGAAGAGAGGGGAGGGTTTATGTCTATTACTTCAATTCTCAAAGGATTTATGACTTGTTTAACACCACAGGGAGTAAAATACTGTTACCTAAGCCAGTGTCATTCATTTAAAAGGATCTAATATGCTTCTTCCCACATCCCTTTACAAAGAGCTCACCATGCAGAACTGGGCAAATCTGGAACAGCTTGGTGTCCAGAGGAAGATGGGGAAGCTCACCCCCAATCCAGGGCATCACTGGAGACATCCCATGGACATGGGTTGGACAGAGAGTGGCATAAGGCAGTATTTTAAAGCTCTCTGAGCTTGGCCTTTGCTCAAAGCCAGTGTATTTTTGCAGCCAATGGATCACTTTGTAAAAACACAGCTTGAAATTCTTCCCTGTGCAATGCTCCCTTTTTGCTCCAATATGAACTCCTAAGCAAGGTCATGCCAGGCTAGTTAGCTCACGAATAGACCATGAGGATCGCAGCAAGCAATATAGGGGTGTGTTGTCTAGCTAAGAAATAATGTTGCTGGGCTGACTTGATCCTCCCAGCTCCTTCCTCACCTCATGGCCTCCAACCACGAGGACCTGCCACCAGGATCTGCAGGTCTGCAAGCTGCACAGATGCCATATTCCTGTTTGTCCTCATTTCTGCCTTCCAGACAACTCAAGATGGACTTGGAGTGACTTCAGCTTCTCTCCTTTCTGCATGTGCAGAAATGGCTTGTGCTCAGAGTCACGGCAGATGTTGACCCCTGAGTCAAAGGTGGTTACCTTACGTTGAAATGATTGAATGTCTGTAAATCCTAATTCCAGGGACTGCATTCTCCTAAGGGTAAGCTCCTCTATTCATCCCCCTTCAAAGGCATCTGAAAAGCCCGATTTGGGAATTTGAGCCTATGTTTTGAAAAAAAAATTAGCTCTTCTATCCAACATTTCCTTACTGTATTAGTTTCATTAAAGTTATTGTCTAAGCTTATTGATTACTCTCTAATTGGTACCCTATTAAATTCACCTGTCCTTCCAGCAATTATATCCATGGCATCACTTGCTCTAAAGTGATGCCCCATTAGTTCCTGCTATGGAGAACACAACACTAGTGATGTTGTCACTGCCTCATTAACCACAGTATGTACCTGGTAGGAGGCACCTCACACTGGCCTGGGTCCAGGTAGCAAATTCATCATAAAAAGCAAAGGCGGACTCCTCGCCTGACACCCAGCGCTTGAATCCCAATTTTCCAATGTTCTGTTTGTGAGAAACACGGAGTTCAGAGACTGTCGGATCCCTTTCTGTGAAACTATTATTTGCCTCCGGATAGAAGGCGAAACAACTTGTCTCTGATCATAGCAGTTACTTATAAACTGCCAGACTGGAGGGATAAGTGAGATAAATTAAACTGTGAGAGGTGGCTTTCCAAGAAACAGTTCACTATATTTGCTCACACATTTAAGTAGGCATGCAGCTTTTAGCCTCTAATCAAAGTACGGTAGCTGAACAAAAACGATCATATTTAGTACATCAGATCAAATAGGATGTGTCTGAGAGTCATCTGCCAACATAAGTTCCTCCAATTTTTCCATCACTCACCCACTACCACTTGCTACCACAGACAGGAGCCTGCAAGACAGCTGCTCCCTCACTGTCCATTAGACCTTACTGTAAATAGGGCAGGATATGATCAGCCTTGATAAAAGAACAAGCAAACAACCAAAGTTTTATTTCTTCACTATCTCCATCTCTCACAGTCCCATAAAATCCTCATTTGAGAAGGTTGAACCGGTATTATTTCAGAGGCAAGGTTTTTCTGTACCCATTTCCTGCAGGCTTTGATGGCATTGTGAATGGAGCTTCTCAAATGCTTCCTACAGCTATGTAATTTGTCTCCCCATAAATGTATTTCGAATGCACATGGTTACCAGATGGAATTTCGCATTCAACATATTAAGGAGACCAGATGAGCATGGAGAGGCTGTACAGGCCGTGCATTGTGCTTCCGATATCAGTGGATTCCTTCTCTGGGAGGAAGTGGCCTGTAATGGAAAGTCCCATCTGTCACTGAAATACTTGTTGAAATTGAATGTTCTGATTGAGGTTTTTTATTCAAGACTGGAAATATTTTTGTTCCATCCTTATCTTTAGTCTCATGATGAAGATACAAGAAAAAAAAGGAAAAGGAAAAGGAAAAAGGAGTATGTTTGTCTCCGTATAAATGTATTTATTATCATCAATAAGCATGGAGTTTTGCTACTGGTACCTACAAGTGTAGGAAGTGCAACACAACTATCTTCACATGACCTGAAACTCTTCCTTAAAGGAGAGGTTTCCACACTTCCCTCGCTTTGATTCTTAGGTCTCGTTCACTTCATCGGTAGCATGGAGTCCTGCCGTGGTGTTGGTACCAAAACTTGAAGCTTCCTTTTTAACTGAGATTTCCAGATGCTTCTCTGAAGCCTGTCCAAAGCAAACTTAGGTTGGCATGATCTTTGTCAAATAGAGGTGGTATCGAGCTGGATCTTTAGACCAGAAGGGGACTGAAGATGCAGAGTAGACTGAGAGACAGGAGTCTGGGGAGCCTGCCCTTACTACTCAAAAAACGTAATAGGAACATTGAAAAAATATTAAAATTTTTGTTTGGATCAAAAACCCGCATCCTGTGTGATCCCAAGTAATGTTTCAAAACATCTCCAGATTTTCTGGGGAAACTTTTCATGTTTGAAGTCATCCTGTGCTCCTTTTTGTCCTTTTTTTTTCTGGTCTTTGAAGAGAAAAGAAATACTGAGAGCAAGGCCAGCAGCATCACAACTGTTGCTGGAAAAATTGCTGGCAGGGCCTGGTGAGTTAGAAGTGTCTGTGCACCAGATCTGGCCATCCACCGAGAACTGTTGTTCCCAGGTTCTTGTGCCATCTGTCCTTTCCCTGGCAAGGAGTCTTGGGGAAACAGGTCTGCCATGGCCATGTTGAGAACATCTTGGCATGCAGTGTGAGCTGGGGGGAGCTTCCCGCTAGGGGACATGTGCCAGGAGACCCAGGGGCTGCTGTCCAGAGGACACCCAGTCTTCTGGTTTGCTTGCTCTTTTGGGAAGGACACAAGGGAACTGCCATGGAAAATGGCTAAACCCCATTGCTCTGTGAGTTTCGTATGGAGTGGAGAAGGAGAAAGATGGAGGGGCTGACTCCCAGTTCCAAGTAGGGCCGTCTTATTTCATATGTTTATCAACCACAGAGTACACTATTGGGATGAATCCTTAGTGGGACCAGCTTCCTCTCCTAGCATTTTGCTACCCCATGTAGAAAGAAATCCCTGGATGGGCTGGAGCATGAAGAATGTGTGGCTTTCCAGGGAGCTCTGACAACTGCAGCCCATAGAAGCGCAACGCCTGCAGAAGAGGACACTTACAGACACTTGCAACTTTCCATTAAGTCAAGCTCTGTGGTTAAATAAAGCCTGCTCTCTGAAGATGCCTTTTTTTTTATTATTTCCAATGCACCCATTTCTGATGACTACTTTCATCTCAGACCAAGACTGAAAAACCCTATTAATTAGTGCTTTCTGTGTGCACTGTTCTGGGCTGGTGCTAGCCAGGGTGTAACTTATTAACAGTTTCTAGTTAAGTGAAAATCGGCGTGTGGGAAGTGTGTGTTATGTTACCAAATGACCTTTTCACTTTATGCCTGTGTTGCTTTTCTCAGCTCAATGTCTTGGCACTGTCAAATGGCACTTCAAAGTGCCACTGGCAAGGAGTGGGGAGGACAGGCTGTCCTGTAGGCATTGGGGGTGGTTTCAGTAGGGACTTTTCCTAGAGCACCTGGGGGATTTGTCTCACCCCTGGGCAACTTTGAGCCTCTTCAGGTGATGGGTCCCTAACAGCAGTGAGGACCTCTGGAGAGAGTCTTTGGGCAAATGCTCCTTTGCAGCAAGCAGGGCTTGAGTGCTGCTGTTTCTTGCCAAGCAGTGGAAACAGGTACTCCATCATAGAATCATTATGATTGGAAAAGAACTTCAGATCATCAAGTGCAATCGTAAATGGTAATATGGCCAATGGAAAAGGAAGCGTTTCTTCACCTAGCCTTGAATCTCAGCCTCATATGGTCCCTAAATGAGTAAATTGGGCTCAAATGAGTACCCGAGAGTCTTCTAAGATGGAGCCTTTCAAAAGCATAAGGTTCAGCTCATGAAAAACACTGGGTAACAGGGAGCCTAGCGCTGACTTGCGCTTTATTTTCCCTTAGTTGTTGGGTTCTGGTGCTGTAGCATGGCTTCCTTCCAGCGACAGTCTTTTGAAACCATCAGCCTTCTGGCATGTCTTTGAATTAGAAACTAAAATCAGATCTATGCCAGGGAAAGGTGGAATGCACTTGGGATACTTGGGTATTTTCATCTGCCTCTGCAACATGACCATCAGGATGAGGCTCCATAGCTGCAAGTTCTACTGGCCTCTGTGCACAGCTCTCGAAATGAAAGATCCCAGACTGTGGTTTAAGATTCTCAGAACCTTTTAATAAGCCTTATTTTTCTTCAGGGTATTTCTCTCATGTTTTTTGTCCTCCATCTACCTGCCTAATTTTCCATTCTTTTTCTTCTGAGAAAAGATTACTTGGTAAATCTATGTTTTCTACCCTTTAAAGTCATTTTCTCTCTTTACTTTTTTAATTTTTTTTTAATTAAAATTCTTTCTTTCAAAATTCATCTGAATAAAATGACAGTGGTGTAAGGATGAAATGAAACCAAACCAGCTTCTCAGAGTGTCGATAAAATGTATTTCAGATTTACTCTTCACCTCTGAGAATGTATGGGCTCAGCTCAGATGCTGCAAGGAGAGATGTTTTGTATCACTTCCCCAGCAGCTCATGAGCATATAGGGGAGGGAGTTCAAGGTCTGCATGGATCTTCCTCACTTGCTCTTGGCTCCAAAACCTCCTGGCTTTGGGTTCTCTCACTTCGCGGTGATTCTGGGCTTCAATCCCCGTTAACATTGGATGCCCAAGTTCTTCAGTTTGAGGTGCCATAGATGTGCATGTGTTAATATGCAACTAGAGGAACTTTTCTTCCTTCCTAAGCCCTCAAGAAACCTGCAGAGACACTTCAGAAGACACTGAGGCCTGCAGGCACCTTGGGTTCAGCCAAGTCCGCAACAAAATTTCAGGGCAACTGAGTCCCATGGAAGTCCCAAATGGTAGGGGACTTCCTCTCATGGTCTGGGTTTTTCATCTCGGCAACTTGCTAATTTAAGATTTGCAGGGATAGAGATGTTGAAATAATGTGCTCAGGTTAGTGAGGAGATGGAAAGAGTTGCCCCATTTTAATGTCTGTTTTCATAGTGCATTTTTCACCCAGCAGCTGAAGCACAAGCAGTTCATCTCTGCAGTTTGTGGCTCAGCTTCTAGACAAGGTCCTGCAGCATCAGAGATGAGGTGGCCATGTGAATAGTCGGGCAGATTGGAGAGAGGAAAAACTCTGAAAGAAGCAACAGCATAGTTTCACAAGAACTGACACCTTCTAGCTCCACGTCAGGATCTGTGCATGGCTTACTTAGTGACTCTTCTCTATGCATCAGACATCAACAAGGCTTTCTTGAGTCTGTGTGGGCTACTGGCCTATGCTATTATTTTCCATTGTCTTTGCTCTCGCTGACATGTTAAGTCTTTATTCTCTTCTCTGTGCTTGAGAAACAGAATCCTACGCAAAAATCTCTGGGCCTTGAAAAAAAAACCTCTTCTCTGTGCTTGAGAAACAGAATCCTACGCAAAAATCTCTGGGCCTTGAAAAAAAAGTCTTTAAAGGCAAAAGGTGCATTTTCTCACGACTCTCCACTAGTCCGGGCAAAAAAAAAAAACATTGCTCTTGGCTTAAGAATCCTTTGTAAGAACAAAGTCATGATGATGAGAGTTAATCCAAAATTATTCTTTACCTTTCCTGACCATCATCTTAAGCTGCAGTGAAGTACACATACATTTTTGTTCCACTATATAGTCACATATGCATAGCACATGCCAAAGCGAGATGGTTTGGGCCTTTTCAGTAACATGGTTCTGGCTTCATGGAGGTTTTGATTCCAGTGCAAACTTTCAGAAACACTCTGCCTCTTACTTGCCATGAACAGCTGGGCCCTGTTCTTCCCTTCTCTGACTCCTTTACCTACTTCCTTTCCAGGGTCTTTTCTTACAGCTCAGTGGTTCCATTGCTTGCGCTCAAGTTTCAGTGTCTCACATAATGTCAGGGCTGACTGCTGAGCCAGGACTCATTTGTATGCAGAATACAAAACTAACTGAAAAGTCCAAATCTCAAAAACTGTAAATCTGTTCGCTCAGTTTGGATTAGCTACAATTTTATAAATATTTTGTGACTATAAAGTGAAAAGGCTTTGGTGGTTACTATATATTTGAAGAATATCAAAAAGAAATACTTTTATTTTTTTCTCTAAAAAGCTCTTCCTGCACAAGATGCATTAAAACTGATCTTGAGTCTCCAGAAAGATACATTTTAACCTTTAGAGAATATATTTTTGGAAAAGTTCTTTCTTCCTTTGAGGAACCCAATAGAGTCAGGCAGAAAATACTGGTCTTTCTGAATTAAAAAGTTAGAGGAAGGAGAAAGACAGTAGAGCACAGTGATATTTCTGCTGCAAGTCACACAGTACATTAGTGGCTGAAGAGAAGGAAAACAAGATCTTCTAAGACTGTACACAATGTTCTCACCATTGCACATAGTACAAGGAAGATTTTAAATTGTTCTGAAATTTAATTTAATATTACTTCTCTCTCTAATCTCCTACTTCATTTTTTAACCTAGCTCATACTCATTCAGAAACTTAATTGCTTATAAAAGTGCTTTGTGTCATGGAGTAACTATGGTTTATTTCCACTGTCCTGTGACAAAGGACATATTAGTTAGTCATATCATTCTTCTGTGTTAAAGACAAAATAGATATTCATGGGTTCACCTTCTCTAGACTCCATCAGTCGATTGCTATAGGGAGTCTTCCCTGGTCTTACACACGTTTTAATAGATATTGCAGATATTGCTCTTCTTGACCTGCCTATCCCTGGTCAACAGAGCCTTCCGGAAGAGATTACTTCTCACTGTTACATACTCAAGGTAGGAGAATGCAACTATGATAGACAACGATCCATCAGCATTGTCATTTTTCCCTCTGAATCCAGCCCAACTGCTTTTTTTGGTAAGTACCTCACTAAAAGTACCACAAAGAGTGCAAATATTTCCTTCTTCTCATTGTTTCTCTTCAGTTCTGCCATAACTCATGTTGTACTTCTGACTCTTTTTCCAGAAAGCTTGACTGACAACCAGAGCTTCAGAAGGGTGCTGCACAATGTATCAAAACTGGAAGAATCACCCAGTGTCTTCTAGCACTGGAAAACTGGAATTATTTCTTCTACTTCGGCTTGCACACTAGCCACGATTTAGGTGTGCTGTGCTAGATTCATTGTGAACGGTTTTCCAGTTCTAAGAGTTAACTACTCACATGGATCTATTCTAATCTTGTCGTCGTGCTGAAAATCCTGTGTTAACATGTTCTTTTCCAGGATACTTCTGGCTATTCTGATAAATAATACTCCGTGGTTTTCTTCTTTCCTGACCTTCACTGAGATACATGACTATTGCAGTCAATCAGCATACATGGACTGTACTTTTTTTGTTCTCCATCTACCCCTCAAAGCTTTGAATCCCAGCCAGATGCTATTCTAGCTAAATCTACATAGCCAGTATCTCCTTTTTTTCTTTTTTAATAGGTGAAGGTAGAGTGCCATCCAGATATTCAGATAGGATTTTGGTACTTAAAAGGAATACTAATAGGTAGAGCAGAAGAGGGATATCTATAAACACAGGGAGACTTGTTTTCCATGACGTGCTTCAGGAATGATTCTGTGTTGGAAGAAGATAAACTGGATGAGTAGAGTTTTAGTCTCTTGGACTAAACCTTGAATTAGAGACTAAGTCCAAAGTAAGGAGTGAAACTTTGCTGGGTTCATCCCAAAGCTAGCCTTATTTGGCATGGACACCAGGTCCCAGAGGTTCAGAATGGTCCTCTCACCAGTAGCAGCTGCACTTTTCTAACTCTTTGTGTCTGTGCCATCTGTGAAATCTCAGCCTACTTCATCTCATGCAATGTCCATGTTGTCCCATGTGCCTTGAAGGCAGCTACAGTTTCATTTGACTAGAGTAAAGCCTGGTGACCCCAAGAAGGGATGTGATCTTTGGACAGAAGCTGTTTGCAGGCCATTCTCAGAGTGCCTTTATCCAGGTCAGGGCCGAAGGATGGTATCTATGAACACAACAAAGTCTAGGGAAAGCACTGAAAACAAATTATTTTCTCCTCCAGGTCATGACCTGCATCATAAAACTCCATTCTGTGTTTTACACTCAATAGCTAATTTCGCACTCTTTATCTGAGGCAGAGCTCTCTCATATGAGCTGATGGGCTGCTGCCTTCAGCTGCTGGAGGCTCCTAGTCTGACCCCATGTACAAATCTGCAGTTATTGATTGGCATCAAGAAGATTTCTAATAATAACTGGAGACTAGCCTCCACCATCTGCCCAAACTTAGTCTTCTCACACCTACGGAGGCTGCAGATCTGCCTCCCGTGGTAGCAGGCACTAGCAGCACCAAACTGATGCCCTAAGTAATGCAAGGGCTCCGCAAAAGGAGAGGAAACAGAGAAAGGAGCTGAGCATCTTGAAGGGAAGTGACCCTATAGAGAGGGAGAGAGGGAAGGATGCCTGGTGGATACCTACAGGAACTGGTGCTGCGTGCAGGGCTCTTCAATGCCAGATTAAAACCTAGAGGCAAAAGCAAGAGTACAGCTCTTTAGACCTGTAGACCATACAGAGCCTGGAGAAGTGGTAGCTAATGGGGCACAATCCCACACACGATCATATGGAGCCATCTGGGTCACTTAGTAAGCCACACTCAGGTAAAAATAAAGCAAAACAAAGAGAAAATCAGTTTAATACAACCATGTGCAAAGTTGCACAGGAAGAAAAGAGCATGAAGAGTGGTCCTTTGAAAGAAGGATCTCCTGGAAAATAGGAGCTCAGAACAGGAGCTTCCCATAGCCCACCGCTTCAGAAGAGAGCCAAATACTTGAATATGAACTTCTGCTGTCACAGTGCAGTACTTTGTCTTTCCCCATCAGATACAAGACCTAGGGGGAAGAGAGAATTTTACTTTTATCTCTATTCCCAGCACTTCTCGCACTGGTATGGTAGGATTGTACAGAGCTCTGCCATCCATGCTTTGAATCAGATTTTTAAACATAATTCAGAAAACAGTTACAGAAATTATGAGATGTCTGGAGAAAATGTCCTCAAATGAGAGGTTTAAAGAACTCATCGCTTGCTTTAGCAAAGAGAATGGAAATTAAGTCAGTGTCTGGTACCAAAGAGCTGATACATCTCATGTGGAAAAGCAGAACAAGAACAAGTGGTTGGAAGCTGAAGACAGATATTTTTTAACTTGGGAATAAGGCACAGATTTTCAGGAAAGGTAATGATTCAAAGCACTGAGACAGATTCCCAAAGAAAGACATGTTTCTTCAAATTTTGATATGTTCAGATGAAGCCCAGGCTTTTTTGTGGAAGGTACACAGGAAGCCACATGAAGTGGTACAAAGTCAGTCAGACTAGATGACCCCAGCTCTGGTCAGCTGTGATGTGACTGTGACGAACACAACTCGCAAACGAGGTACTTGGAGCGTATTGGAGAGTACTGGAGCTACTTGGAGAGTATCTTGGCTGGGGAAGACAGCATGGATGCTTCCCTTTCTGTGCTTTGCACCTTCAAGGTTTGTGACAACAGCAGTCAGCAGAGAACCTCATAGTAGATCCAAAGAAAAATGGCATCTTCTCTCCAGAGCCTCATCCCAAGTACAAGGCAAGGGAGTATTCTAGGGGTGAATATTTTCTTCCTCCAAGCTGCCACAAGAAACCCTTACTGCATTGTGTCTGCTTGGGTCCTTCCTCATCTTTCCACATGGGCTCAGCATTGCATGTAAGTGCCCACCTCTCCCGCATCCCCTGCCCCGAGCAGCCTCGCAGCAGGCGAGGGAGCTGCGAGGGCTTTGAGCTGCCCGGGGAAGGAAACCTGGCAGGAAACTGAGCAAGAACAAAAAAGAATGAGAGGGCAGAGAAGGGTAAAAGCACTGAAAGCAGCAATGACAGCAAGGAAGGAGAGCTGCGAGGGAGAGGGACAAGGCAGGAAACAGGAGAGCGGTAGCAGAGGGCTCTGCTGCTGTCCTTGCCTGGGGTGCTGGCTATGGTGGTGTTGCTGGACACGGGGTCCCTGTGCGGGCAGGAGGCCGCAGGGATCCCGGAGGGGCTGAATCATCCACCCACCTCACTGCTGTCAGGCTGCAAAGGGACCATATGAGGGGGCTGCTGGGACTGGAAATCCCTTCTAGTTTTCATTTCCTTGTCAGTGCAGACAGCCTTGCTCAGAAATGAAACTTAAGAGAAGGTGCCAAGGCTGTTGGAGACATGGGGAGCCATGAAAGCCTGTGAGATGGAGCAGGGACCGGGAGCATGAAGGGAGCAGAGTCCTGAACAAGTGTGGGGCCACCTGAGCACCGCTTTTCTCCACAGGGAGAGGGTGCAGGTGCAGGGGAGGCATCGAGGGGAGGCGATGGTCTGCGGGGAAGGGCTTCTCCACCTTGCTCTGCAAAAGGGGGTGGTGGAAGGACCAAGTCTTGTCCCTTGGAGCTGTTGTGGGTGCAAAGGACCTTTTATAAGCCCTGTCCGTGATTATGCCCAAGCTTCACTTGCTGTTCTGGGCAACAGTCTGCTTTGTCCGCGTTACTCCAAGGCTGCCGTGCCATCTCCACTTGTACCAGAAGATGCACTTTCCTATTCTGCTCTGTTTCAAGACCATTTCGTCCAGCCTTAACCCTCATTAAAGAACACACTGCAATGGATCCTTCCTATGAGCATCTCCTATGCACCAAAAATTGTCTTCTTGCTTGCAAAGCTAGGTGTCAGAGCTCAGCTGGGTAGAAATTTGGTGAACTCAGGCAGCCACTAACATGAGATTGCTTGACCTCCACAATTAGACTGATAGGGAGCTGCAGAAAAGACAAGCAGAGTCTTTCCACCTCAAAAGCGTAGAGAAAGGGAGAAAAAAATATTCAGGTTTTGTCAGACAGCTCATTGCCAGTTTCAGGCATCTGATCCCATTTTGCTGATGGGGTGGAGAAGAGCTAAGTCTTTATCATTGACTTTCTTAAGGAAGGTTTTTCTTGGTGTTTTTTTTAACATCACTGAGAAGAATTTCTTTTGTAAGGCAAAAACAATGTCTGCAATACATGTTTGTGCAGTGATCCCACAGTCAAGCCTTGAAAACACAGAAACTGCAACGAGCATTGCCCCAACACACAGAGAAAACTTGAGTCTTCAGACAGTCTGAATAGGATCCTGCTTCCCACTTGCTAATGTGACATCTCAGTTTCCATATTCATTGTGCAACCACTTAGCTGTAGGCTTGGGGCAACTTGTCTACAGAAGCTATCAACTTGCTCATGAGAAGCAAGGGGTCAAAACAGAAACTTATTACATGAAGAATAAGTAACAATGGCCCATCTGATTGCAAATGCTCATAAAATACTGAAGTTCTCTTTGCTGTCTCTTAAGAGTCAAACAAAGCTCCACAGTCATTACTGCGCATTGACTTCAAACTGGTTTCGATTTCCCGTGCACCCATGTTCGTTCAGAAAGGAACAGAGGGTAAAATATTTGTCCAAATGACTTTGAGGTTTTACCATTAGATTAAAAATATCTACTATTCAAAAATGAGCATTTTAATTGCACAGCCACAAGGCAGGCAGAGGTATGGTGTTCGGCGAAGCTTCATAAATCTTGCCAATTTGTACAGTTAGCTTAAAATGAAAGCTGTAATTAAAAGCAAAGGAACAGCTAGTCCAGTTACATACTAAGTGATTAGATTAAATATTATGCAATATCTGATTATTAATGTGTGGGATAACTGTTTAGTAGCTTGATATTTGTTCAGAAGGTGTTATTAATAGCGCCC
>NW_010576472.1:50583-116414 GCF_000705375.1 Tinamus guttatus
TCAGCAGGTTTTATTAATAGCCCCATGGCAAATATTTCCCGTAATGCGGGTTCCTCACACCAAAAACAAATATGAAAAGTTGTATGCTTTTCCTCTTCTATTTTCATTCTGCCTGGTAATTTCCACAGATTTTCTGCATTTTTTGCTCTCAGTTTTAGTAAGTGTGCCACTGGGCTATGACCCGGCTGGGTTTTTTTCTGTTGTTGGAGGAGAAGGGCTGTCCCATTCCCGTAACTGCAGAGCCGCAAAACAAACTGATATCATTTTTCCCCTTACGTAAATGGAAGGTCTCGCTCCCTGCGATGCATGATCCTTGATTTCAAGAAAAATGCAACTCGAAAGTCGCCTCCGAGTGAACAAGCCTATCCCAGCCGGCTTCTGGCCACCCACCGTCACCGAGCAAGGGTATAGGGTCTGTTAAAATGAAGGTGTGAAACCCTGAGCGAGAGGCACCAAGCAATGAGGAAGAGCGAGGAGAGGGCTGTTTGCCTCCACACAGTGCATGAGTGGCTGCTGTGAGATTTTAGTTTCAGTAACCTCAGAGTCAGCAGCATTTCAGATGTCAGTAGTTTCCACTGACAGCGACTGAGCTCAGGCCAAATCAGTGAGGGACATGAATAAAGTGGTGTAAAATTTTATTCTCCATCAATGGAAAAGTCTTATTAAACAGAAAGGTAACCTAGATAAACTATCGCTCTGCCCAGCCCACTTTCCATGCACACATTGCCAGAGCTGATCTTGCCCAAGAAGAGGTGATTTTTCACCTCAAAATATTACGTTTTACCTATTTGAAAGTTTCGAAATATTGAAGTTTTGGCCCATGTGTACTAGTAGATTCTCTACATACATATTAAATTCATATCTTTCTAGGCCTCCTTTCACCAGGCTGTGGCAAAGGAAGAGTGTTGAAAACACAGGAGGATCTTTTTGGCAGAATCAGTACTGTTCGTCTAGGAAAAGAGAGAAGTTTCAAGTAGTATTTCTGCTTAATGCAGGAAGAGCTGCTGGCTTCTCAGAAGAGCAGATATGTTTCTCTCAAACAATGTGGGCTAAATGGTTTTCTTTCTACCAAGAAAGAGGCATCAGTTTTCCTGAGGACTTCACTGACTGCGTTGATGTGCAAAGGTGCAACTTAACACTCCAAAACAGTTCTTGGGGTCTCAGCATCCTCTTAATGTACTTATGAGTCAGGCAGTGCTTGCCAAGGTTTTATTGACTGGTGATTCTTAGTACACTCACAGGTTGGATGAGAGCTCCTGCACTCACTTGGCTGAGTGGGCTCTGACATAGCAGACATGATAATTCTTCCAGGACCATATGTCATGGGGATCCAGCGTATGATGAGGAGCTATTGGACAGGGTGCACTGGAGGGATCTCCCAGGCACTGGCAGGAGCATGTGGAGGCGCTGAGGGCACAGACACAGCAAGAGGTAGACTTGGCTCCAGTCCCCTGCTCAACCTCCATGATATAACAACATAATAACTTTCAATATCTCTCCCACTTCTGCTGTTCATTCCCTCTTTTCTTCTCTAGTATTTTTCTTTAACTTCTTTTTGTGAGGCCTTCCTTAGCCTGCTTTGTAATCATGGTTGGCTTTTGGTTGACTCTGTGCTCTCTTTTTTTCCCTTATCTATCCCTTTTTAATTCATTGGCTTATTTCTCTGTCTGTTTCACTGTGAGTTCTGAAATTATTTATTTCCTGTTTCTCCTTTTCTTCTATCTGCGCCCAAGATGTCTACTCCCTTCTTCACTTCTCCTAAGACTGCAGGGAGAAGAGCTGGAATCCTCCTTTCATGGCCTCAGGTTTTTTTGGTTTGTTTTCTGGAGTCCTGATCTGTGAAGCCTCTGTAAAGCTGGTGGTGGTGATTGTAGCTGTAAAGGCACCCAGTGATGATCTCTCAGATCATGAGTATCATGAACTTGTGGGACAGTCATATACTGATCTGAGTCTCAGATCCCAAACTGAGCCTGCAAGATGGGCAGTGGTTAATTCTTTCTCTTTCCTTTTTTTTATTTATTTTTATTTTAAAGCAAAAACTAGCTCTTTATGGTCAATTTGGTCTATCTGTTCTGTTAGCAGTTGATAAGATTAATCCTGAACCCTCCTGTTGCCCCCAGCCCTGCAGGAATTCAGGTCGCCTGCAATGACAAGCAGGTCTAATAAATAATTTGGATGGAGTCAGTGCATTTAGCCAAACAAATAACTTCATTCAAAGGGCAGAATGGATTTTATCAAAAGCCTTTTTTCATTATGTCAAAACTAAGAAAAAATTGTGCAGCCCTTTCATTCTGTCACCACAAAGGCATTTGTTCAAGCTTCTGGCTTTGCTCGATGTAAAAAATGCAGTCGTCAAGCCCCACACAGTGAACTGCGTTTCCCCTCACCCCACCGTGCTGTTAACACGAGCACACAACTCCTCACTTGCATGCAGAGCCGGACCAGACACATCCTGCCACTGCACGGATAGGCTGCATGGATCGGCTCTGGTGTGGGAAGCAAAGCCCAGGAGATGCAAGGGGGTGAGGAAGGAGCCCCACCACAGCTACACCTCAGCAGCAAGCTCATGCCACTGCATGAAGATATGTACCAACAAGGACATATGTTTGCTGAGGTCCTACTGGAGAACATGGGTGGTGAAGGGGTGCGTGGGTCCTGGCACAGATCCATGCTCTGGGTGAGCAGGAGAGCCGTGGCAGAGGCAGACAACCAGCTGGGAGAGGGCAATGCTGGAGAGAAGGAGCACCAGCTCCTGGCCCAGCTCCCATGTTATCCACAGTGTTATATCCACAGAGACCCTTGGACTGCAGATGCTTGGGGCACATATACATATAATTCTTGTGTGTATATATGTTGTCCATATGTATTTGTGCTCAAACATACATATATTAACATGCTTCAGATGTCATATCTATACATTGTACATATGCATATGTATCAGACATGGCTTTCTGGATGCTTTTGTAATAGAAAATATCCTAAGAAATCAGCCCACAGGTCTCCCATGAAGAACTGGAGTCACAATGTCAACTAACTGACATCCGACACAGGATTACTCAATAGCAGCAAATAGTAGATCCTCTCTCTCTTTTTTTTTTTAATTCCTTTTCTCCCTTGGGTTTGGAATAATCTCTCCCTAAGGCATGAGTAATGTCGTTTCTCTGTGCTGCTCCCAAGGCAATGTGTCCCTGCAGAATTTGAAAAGAAATTTTCCCGGGTGCTGAGGTGGAGTGGTTGGAGGCAGATGGTGTGTCGGGCTCATAAAAACACTGCAAATGAGTTGTCCTTCTCAAGTGGCTACTGCGCAGGCTGCACCGAGTGACATGAAATTAAAACAGACCATGACTACATTTAGCAAAGCCACCCCTCCTGCACACTTGTGTTTTGCACTCAATCACCTACCATTGTCATTTCTGCTCTGAACACCACATCGAAAGGACAGCATATCTCCAGGAGCACACTTGGAGGGACAACTTCTTCCCTCTTTGCTATATGAAGGAGAAGAAATGAGTAACCTTCAGTAAAAAGCCCCATGCAAAATCTGGGGATATTGGATAACAACATCAGTCTGCTGCATGCCTGGCTGATGACAGGACAGGAGCTGGAGCAAGTAGGATATAAGCACAGCAGATCACAGGAGTGGGGCAAACACTGTACTCCAGCAAGGAACAGGTTAATCAGAGAATCATCACACTCAGAAGGATATGCAAAACTTGTCTATCTATGTGCTTTCTTGCAATAAATTCTTTTGACACAAAAGATATGGCAATAGTCTAATCAGGTAGGTGACTCATACCTACTTGGGAAAGGAGAGAAGGCATTAATACATTATGCTATTTTTAATTTTTGAGTGGTGCTCAGTTACTGTATGGGATACAAAGAGCTCAGAAAGCAAGATATGTCCCTGCCCTGGCCCAGCACCAGTCCACATTACCATGGTCTCCCAAGATGCTTGAAGGATCTCCACCACCTTCCCTCCTCCACATTCCACATCACAGAGCAACCTCAGACCAGTGCCCAGAGCCCTTTATTCTGAGCTCAAGAACATGATGATAAATCCTTTCTCTAGCACCCCAGTACTTTTTCACCTGTCTGCAGGCATCTTCTCTAAGAGAGATTTGGTGCTGAGTTGCAGGGTCTCAGAGCTCTGCTGCATACCCACTACCTGCCCAGACCTCCATGGTCAGAGATGGGGGCTGCTCTCAGCTGGGAACAGGATATTTCATCTGCACCGAAGCCAGATCTCACATCTTACTGTAGGCAGTGGGGCAGGAGGCATGCGGGAACATCAAGTCCTTCCTGTTGTGCTCCGAACACAACTAAATTTAAATACAACTACCAAGAGAAGAGCAGAGCAGCCCCTCATTCAAATGTGGGAAGTGAATAATGAGTTCATTAGATATCAATTGATTGATAAAGAGGGATTTATTGAAAGGTCTAATGTGTGTAGTCAAAATTAGTTTGCCATGTAATTAACTAAAAATGACTTAAGCAATGCGTTCTTAATTATTATCTTAGTAGAGCCAACTTGTAAGAAATTTCAAGCATTTAATTGGCATTTGATAGAATAGCTATAGCAAGCTAATTAGGTACCAAATTATGGAATGTGCTAATTGATATTTAATAAGTATGTCAATTGGTATCTAACTAGCCAATATGTTATAGCTATCTTGGAATATGTCAATTAAGTGCCTAAAGATCTCTTTCGAGGAGATTATAAATGTAATCTATTAAGGATGTAATTTGCAACATTTTTGATTATGGATTGTAACTTATTTGCTTCCTGAATATGTTATTGCTGTTTGCAGACTCATTCATACAATACAACGGATGTGATTTTGCCTACATGAGCAACTTTGACAACTGCTGTTTTTCTTGGCTATAGCCTGCTCTCATTTATGCTGGTGTAAATCTCGACTGTTTTTGTAGCATGCTGAGGAGGCGGGGGGGAAATACATACCAGTGTAATGCCCACAGGTGCTACCTGATGGAGCTTAAATTGGTCTAGCTGCAATTGGGGTGCAACCACTGCATGTCGGTTACTATTGAGGTGTAGCAAGTTGGAAGGAGACCAGGCAACAATCGGTGTGAACAGCCCACTTGAAGGGTGGCAGCACTGGCTCATCCCTGATCCTTCAAGGCAGGGGCCTGCACTTCACCAGTCAAAGTCAGGGGGATACTGTCAAAGCCAGTGGTATTGCTCAGGTCTGAAACAGGGAAGAGCTTTTCTCTGCAAGTTTGCTTCCTCAAAATTCATGAAAAATGGTGCTGTCAGGGCAAATACCTGAATAGTGCATAGGCAGTTGTTTAATTTAAGGGGTAAGATGTCAGCAGCACCTCTCAGGAGACAAATGTAACATTCTGGGATGTCAGGCTAGCTCAGTTAGCTCCTAACAGGATTTACATATTACTTGAACACTCCGGTCAGCCTGAATCCCCCAGGAATTCCCCTAAAGAGTTAATTTAAAGCACGATGATGACCGTGGATATTTTCCTTTGATTTCTTTGACACAAGGCGCTATTTACGCTCTCCTTTCTGAGGCCTTTTCCCTAAAGCAATCCCCACATCCCTTTGTATCACGCGCAAGTATAAGGTTTGTATTATGAGAGGTGCAGCACATAACATTAGTGTTGCAGCGATTTGAGCACTTTATCTTCATGAGTAAAGTACCCAGCTGCTCTTGAATTCAACTGAAAAAAAAAATATGCTGCCACTCGTAACAGCAATACATTTTCAGTTACTAATAACAACTGTTGCCATGGAAACAGCCGGTCCAGCATGAATGTAAGGATTTGCTTTCAGGTCAGTGCTGTATTAGTCAGCAGCCTTTCAAAACCTCATCTCCCAGGCACAGAAGTCTCCTGTCCAATTTACTCTCGACAGCACTTTTTCTCCATTGTGAATTACTCGGAATTAATTACATTTTATGACAATTGTGTGCAGCTCCTTTTCAACTCTACTCTTCGTATAATTACTTGGAAATGTTTTATGGAGCCCAGAAGAAAATACGATAACTATATACAGAATGGGAACGGTTGTTGTTTTTTTCCCCCCCCCATTTTTTTCATTGCTATCAGTAATAATAGTAATTGGCTGAATTAAGATAATGATCACTAATAATGACTAACATGGTGTTTGATGTGCAGATGGGCAAGCACTTGGGATGTGCATGGGTTGCCCAACCTGTCTTGGGGTCTGTGGATCTAGATCTGCATTTTGGCCTCTTGCTGCTGCTGTTCATGGAAGGGGCCAGGTAGGAGGCCACAACTGAGGCAGATTTTCTGCCAGAGGGGCAGTGGACACTCTCAGGAGTTACAGATTTCATTATTTCTCGGTGCTTTTGGAATTTTTGGAGGGCTGACATGGAGGGCTGATTCATGTGGGGAACTTTCCTTCTCTTTGGGCCTCGCTGGACATATCTCTGTCTTGCAGACTCATTGGAGGGCAGGTCCCAGCTCTGCACAGAGGGAGAGAAGGAATAAAGACAAAAGAAGGAGGACAGAGAGGTTCAATGTGAAGGCATCTGGTTTCTGAGCAAAGGGAGTTTGCTGTACGGCCTGATGACCCCCACAAGAGTCACCTGTCGTA
The DNA here is from genome assembly GCF_000705375.1 of Tinamus guttatus. Next base: position 57,173 of record NW_010576472.1, read on the forward strand.
GGACCTGCCTCCTTCACACCTATCCCAGCATGGTGGAATAGTGGAGACCATTCGTTTAACCTCAAGTACTATGCGAAGATCAATACAGGTAATGACAACGGAAAGAGAAGGAGCCTGGTAAAGACTGATGAAGAAATGTTTGATTTCTCATTTCACTGAAAGTTCTGCTTATTCAGGTGGAACACACGGTCTCACAGTCTGGCTATTAACCTGATTCTTATTGACTTATTCATGGGCGCTTCCAAAGGTTGAGGGTCTCAAGAAGTACTTCTTCTGTATCTTAGGCTGTATCCGGTGCATAGACCACACAAAATCAGCCTGTGCGCTAGATGGGTTACATTAGATATGTTGAACGTGTTCTGGTGGTAGTTGTTTGTATTACCTGAATCACAGAAAGACATTCTGGTTTATGGGACCCCCTCTGCTCTGTGGAAGTGCCCCTGTCACTCGAGAAACCCCCCTCTCATCCCATGGAAATGTGGATGGGTGAAACTGCCCAGAGAAGAATTTCAAGGGCAAAAAGCAAGATTGCACTGGAAATTTGTGTCTGAAGCTTAAGGGGGTCTTGCTAAAGTACAGACTGCACCCAGGAGACATCTGCTACCCTGCACAGAGCTCTTCAGAGACATCAGACAAAGCACCCAAAAGGTTTCTTCCTTCTCCGCATGAACAGGCCAGTCTATTCTTTTTCTTCCCAGAAAATAAATGTAGAACAAATATGAATAATGCTATATAAACCCCCAAACAGTAACATTTCCTTTTCTGGGTTGTTGGTCAGAATATTTAGGGGATGCTGCAGTCACTGGTTGGCTCTAAGAGTCTTTGTACTTCCACATGCTGAGTGGAGTCGAGCTATATCAACAGTTGCTCAGGAGACACTCAGATACTTATCTGATGCTGAAGGGCTTAGATCTGTAGTTCTTCATACTGAGACAGCAGCCTGGGGAGGGATTAAGATGTCAGCCCCAAATCTGTGCTATTTGTGCTCATGTTGGAGTCTGCTGAGCAGACCTTGCATCCTGGCTCTTCTCCAGCTCTGATAATCATGTTCAGCCTCCTCCGAATCCTTCCATGTGAGGTCCATCAAGACAGACCACTCGAACTTGTGCAGACATTGGACAGCCCTGTAGCAGTGATTTGGGCAATATGCCTTCTCCCTCCATGCTTGTGTGGCTGGGCTGAGGACTCAGAATCAAGGAACATGGGCATGCTGAGACTACAGAGACCAAACCCGGAGGCCTCTGGGGTCAATGCAAAGGCTTTGGCATCCCTAAACTCTGGATCTGATCCCCAGAATACTGCAGTGCCCTCAAGACTTGAAAGCTCCACATGGCATTCGCAGGCAATGGGACAGGTCCAAGGTTCATTTAATCCAGCCTTGCAACGCTGGCCCACATTGCATGAGGACTGCCAAGAAACATCACATTGTCCCCAGCCACATTCCTCACATCACCCCTTGGGTGCAGACATCATTTAGTGGATGATGTGAAACACTCGCAGCTCTTGGATCTTACTCCAGTTCTGTACCCTTGTTGGCAGGCCATTAAGCCATGGGCAGAGTCTAATCCCAGGAGCCATTTAATAGTTGGCTTTGAAGACTTAGAAACCCCTGCTCGTTTCTGTATCATTTACTCTTTATTTGGTAATACTCAGGCCTCCACCAACCACACATGAAATAATCTGACATAATGAGTTGGTAAGTGAAGGCTCAAAAAGATCTCTTCTAGAATAAAGTATTTAAGATACATATCATGCTATCCAAAATCTCTTTTCACTGTCTAAGTCAAAGGCAGAAAGAAAAAACAGCCCAGAAAATATAAACATAGCAGGGGGGCAGTCCCCAAAAGGCTGGGGTATCTGGGCACCCAGGCTGGCCCAGCCTGACCAGCCCATGCTACCTCTGCATCTACCTAACTCTCCTTTGAACTTTATGGCATCTATGATATTCCTGATGAGATATCCCTTGTGCTGGAGAAGATACAGATTTTATTCATAGCTCACTACTTTTTTCCTTTTTATTATTCTGTTATATGCCTTGAGGAGCCTGAAAAATGTGCCCTAGACAGGGTGCAGATCAAGTTTTGTTCTTTCCAGTGTAAGGAGCATGGAAAAACAAGGTGACAACAAATTCGGAGTTTAAAAAAGCCTGACTCATATAATGTACAGTGTGCACATAAATAAATGAGTCTTCAAAATGATAATGTCCTTATCCCTGCTCTGCTGTGAAGGTGGACTTCTGGAGCAAGAGCTACATTTGCAGCTTGTTACGTATGCCAGAGTTTTTCCCTTCTACTCCTTTAAAAAAATTTTTTACAGACAGTAATGGGACCATTTCTGATTCTTCCCCATATCCTCTGAATTGTTTTTTGTGAGAATGAAATGGAGGTTTTTGATATATTGAATATATTTAATATTTAAATGCTGAGAATTTGCAGGACGGAGCAGAGACTGCCTCTTGCGATAAAAGACATTATTATTGTTGTGAAGAATTCCTTTAAGATCCCATCTTAATCATTCTGCTATTGAAATGGAAGAATAAAGTAATAACTGGTTTGAATAGACTTGATTAAAAAGAATAATTATATTCCATGGATGGGTTAAATATATAAACTCTTTGTGGGTTTGCATTCTTCTAGCATTTGCCTGTTAGAATGAGCTTTTCTTTACAATAAGCACATGCCTTGCATTTGGAAAGGAGAAGGAGAGAGACACCTTTTGTCAATAGGATTGGGTCCATGGTGGCCTCACCCTGGCCAGGGAGAGGGCCTGTGGCAACCAGCAGACTGTCCTGGGGCACTGGGAGCTGCATGTTGCTGAGCTGACAAAACGCTGATTTCCCTGCGCAGTTTCAGGGCTCCAGGGAACAGAGATGAGGAGCACAGTTTTCCTGATTGCAGCATCACTCACCAACGTCATCAAGCTATAGGGGCTGCTAACAGCAAGCTGGATGCACCTTCCAGCATCCTCATTCCAGGCACATGCTTAAACGCCAGCATTTCTGTGCACCCTCTGCCACATCTAATTCCCCCCGGCAGCGTTGACGTGGCCTCATCTTCACAGTGGAACAGACTGGGGCATGCTGGTTCTGTGCTGCAGGACACCCTGAGATGGCAGCATTTTATTGCACCCTGAATTGGAATGAAATTCAGGCCATTCTGCAAAATTAAGTATTCCAAGGCACTTCTTTCTCATTTCCTGGAACTCAAGTAACAGGTGTGCACTTCACTAAAGTGTGTACCATCTTGCCTGGAATAGTTTACTTCTCTATCATTATTTCCCCATTGATAGCTTTCCAAAGATCAATACGTGCTGTGCAATATCCAGCTGTCACTGAATCACTGTTTCCTGAGGAAGTTTCTCTTATCGAACAATCCCCTACCCCAAACAAGAGCCTCCTTTTAACCCCTGCAGTGCTGTGTTTCCCAAGGCCATCCCTATCCAGCACCAGTGTCGGAAAATTCCTGCTAGTGAACAATTTGCTTCCAACCTACATTTCACTTGCTGTTCACGTCACAGAGTGACTGTCTATCTCCCCCTTCCCCTGCAGATCTGATTGTAGATGCTATACTACTAAGACTTCATTATTTTTACAAAAATCTACTCCAGTACAGTATGAAGTGTTATAAATAATTAAAGAAACACTAGAGTTGTCAAAATAAATGAACAAAGTACACTTTGAGATGCATGCTTTTGGCTTATTTGGGGTTTGTTCAGTTGGCAGCTGAAGCTCAGAATTCAGTACCTTGAAACATCCTAAAGAAATGCAACCGGTGATGTTCAACCACCTACCAACAAGAAATGTAAGTCTTCCCCCAGAGTTCTCTAGGAACAGGGGTAGACATCAAATAATGCCTGTGAAAAACAAGTTCCATTCTCCTCTTGACATTTCCAGTGAAAACAAAGACCCAAAATGTTCTGATGCATCCAGAAGTTAGCAGGACCTCTTGTATGGTCTGCCTTGTGTAGTGCTAATGCTCCAAGTGAATGCCTCATTGCTCCACACAATAACCTTCTTCTCTTCATTCAACACTCTTTTCCAGAAGGTCCTTCTTTGTCACCATGACGACAAGTATATTGCTTTTTGTTCACTGAATTTTGCTAAAAAGCTCATTATTAAGCTAATGTGTCCAGAATGTGCCCAGGGTGGCAACACAGGAGAGGCAGACAGTCCTCCTTCAGCAAAGGGTGCTGTCTTCCTTGTGTCTCTGTCTCTTATGGACAGCAGTGCTCTGGGGTCTAGGACTGATCCAGGCATTGCTCTCATTTCCTTTCAGAGATGTTTTGAAAAATTAAAGACGTTTCAGAGACAGGAGGAAAATTCTTGGGTGTGAGCTAAAGACATTGATAGCTGTCTACTCACCCTTTCCATCTGTCTCTCTGCCTACTGCTGAGCTCTTTCCAAGCACACTGGAACTTCCATACCAGGGTTCATACTGGTCTCCAGCACATGCAAACCCAGATGATGGCCCCAGTGATGGTACTTGTGTCATTGCTGTCCCACTCACCATAACCTGGCTGTTTCCCCACCCTTGCCATATGGTGCTGCAAAGGGGAAATGACAATATGTGAAGAAGATATGAAAATAAATGGGTGCTGCATCTTGTTTGGGGAGCCCAAGGGAGCTGCCTATCATCCTGCAAGGGATCAGATGCCGGTATAAGGACCTGTGCTGCATGTTTCTAAGGTTTCCAGTGCACTGGCTTGGAGGAGGGACCCTGAGAATGATGTGCCATTCAACATAGTACAGGTGAACCTCAAGAAAATCCCCAGGAGCTGATGTCTTCTCATGGGTGGTCAATATCATTTAGTATTTCAGGGCTAGCTTGTTCCTTTACCAACCACAGAATTTTCTACAGGCTTTCTTACTCTCCCCACAATCCAAAGTGCTAAAAGGTCCCGTGAGAGTAACTGGTGAGAGCTTTCATGTGGTTACTGTCACTAGGGAAACCACTTCCTTGTGATTCACATGTTCTGTGAGTCTCTCCTCTCTGCAGTCAGAAAGGTAACATTGTTCTGGTAGACATCAGGGGGCTGGGACAGGGGCAAGGCAGAGGCAGGAGGAAAAATACATTAACATTCAGTTTGCTGTAGGGGTTTGGAAAGAACCTGAACATCATGCTAGAGTGAGGTAGAGCCAATCACTAGGTGAGGATAAGTTTTCAAAATCACCAAAAAAATGCAGATTGACTATGGGGGATTCAAACTACCCACAAGAAATGGCCTTTTCTCCCCTTTTGGTAATGCTTGCTTTTTATTTCCAACCTGATTGCAGTTGTTTGAGTTCAAGTGGAAGGAAGGAGTGAAATTATAACAGGTGGTCATAGGGTGACCTTTTCTCCTCTCTTCCCAAGACCAGCCTGGTAGGAAGGGTCTTCTCCTTCCTGCTGGGTAAGTGGGTCAGGAGGGGTTGGTTTGCTACCAGCTCAGAAAGCACCTAATGCTGTAACTTGTGGCAGTGCAGAAGCACAGCTGGTGCTGATACTATCAGATGGAATGAGAAAGTAACACCCATCACCCTGGAGAGGGTAGCAGAAACTCAAGGTATAGAGAACACCCCAAAAGGCACTTGGATTTCAAAGTTAGAACCACCGAGGAACAGCTTTTCTCAGGCAAGACCAGAAACTGCCTTAGCCTCTGGTGTCTTAGCTATGTATCTTAGCCTCTGGTGTGTGATGAGGATAAAGAAGCACAGAAAGGACTGCCTTTTTCTAATGCATGCAAACATTTTTATTCTTTATTAAAAAAAAAAAAAAAGCTATGCTTCAGGCTAAGAGAAATTTTTCCATGGTGATTATTTTTGATCCAAAACAGGTTTCCTATTTATACTGATTTTCACCATATTTTTTCTGCTCTATCCCTGACGCCTGTGTTTGCTGGCCGTGAATCACGGCCAGAGCCCCTGCAGCCCGCGGGACCGCTAGGTCTCAGTCTGGCTGCTGGGTACTGCCCTGCAAACGGAGTCAACATTCAGCTTCCTTTTAATGACTTAGGAGGTGGGCACTTAAATCAAGCGGGCACGAATATATTTGCTGACACCTAATTGTTTTCTTTGGTAATTGCTCTCAGGGCTCTTTACATGTGATCATTAATGCTGGGCAAGGATAAGACACCACATGTTGTCTTATTGTTTCTGATGAACCCTATGAAAAGTGACATTCTTGATTACTTCACCAGGCCGTGGATTGCAGAGTTTTTACCACTGAGCCTTATTGATAGACCTCGCACTCTCTTTTACTGTTCAGCTGCTGCCGGTAAATCCAAACTCACTTTCCCATGCGCCGAATCCTTTATCATGGACAAATGTGGGAACTGAGTATATTTGATCCGGGGGCTTCCCAGGTGTTTCTCGTGCAGCGACCTGTGCTGAGAAGCTGAGCAGTGTCTGGAAACAAGTGGGAAGCTATGGAAAAGCTGCAGGCATTCCTCATGTTTGGGAGCTGATGTCCTGCCCCGCGTTGTGATGTGTCCCGGCTAGCCCAGCACTGCACCGGGAGGACCCTCGTGCTTCCCCATGCTGTAACACCTTGTGATGCTCAAAGGAGCTCGGCTCCAAGCGCATGGAGTGACTGAGTGCCCAGCCGAGCACCAGGATGTGGTCGGGGAGACACGAGATTAAATGCACGCACACGCCTCTCCATCCCTTGCAGCCTAATTGAGCTAATTAATTTAGCAAAGACACAGCGTGCCGTAATTTGTTTAATTCAGTAAGGAGATCTGCAGCGGCAGGAGCCCCACGAGCAGGGATTGTCCTGCAGCGGGGCCAGTCCTGCCAGGGGCTGAGCACCTCTGACCGGGCACCAGCACCCGGCACCGCGCTGTGCCTGACCCCTCGGGTAGCTCCAGGTTAAAGAAAAACAAATCTTCCTCATTGCAGAGGCTGCAATTTCTAGCCTGGACAAAATCCCTTGAAATGGAGCCTTGGATGATCGAGAGCAGTTCAACTGTCTCCTGTTGGCTCTTGTGTCGGTCATGTCCCTGTCCTGGGATGGAGACCCCCTCTTGCAGAGGCGTTTTTTCTGCTTTCCTGACTTTCTTTTTTCTCTCTTAACCAAAATGCTGTGGGCCAGGCAAGAAGCGCTGCCGGAGGATGGCTGAGGACACGGCGGGTGCTGTCAGAGGAGGCCGAAGCTAACAGGCAACCGTGAACCTCCTTCTGCAGCCAGCCCAGTGCCGCAAAACCAGGGAGACTTCTACGCTGAAATGAATTGCAAAATAAAAATTACATCTAGCTGAGGTCATTTCTTGCATGATGTATCTTGGGAAAAGAGGGGTTGCTCCTCTTTCTCGGAGATGCTCAGAAATTCAAAATAAAAGCTTTTGTTCTAGGCGAGTGTCAGGGCAGAGCAGTGCAGAAAGGATCCTACAGCAGTGTTAATCCTGCCTTGATTTTTTTCTCTCTCTCTGTTTGGCAATTTTTAGGGAAAAAAAAATCTTGACATTTTTGATTCCTTATTTGCTTGTCTTCTCAATATGTCAAGAAACAGACAAGATTATAACACAATCCCTGCTTTCAGCAAAAGACATACATTTGCCATCCAAACAGGTTGTTTTTCTCCTTTGAATGTAAGCTATCGCATTTGCCCGAGTTATTACTGTAGATGTAGCAAGCCACATCTATTTTAATCAGCTTGTTTATGAGTATCCTTACATATCAAAATTGCACAGGAGCTCTCTTGCTAAATACCCCTTTCCTTTTCAGGTAAGATAATTTCTAGGACAAAATGTCAGAAAGCCCAACACATCCCTTCAATTACTGTTGTACAGATTTTCTCTGAGCTACTGGACAATAAGTAGCTTTCAGGGAGGCATTAAGTAGATTTGCCCTCAAGGGTTTGCATTTCAGTAGAGTGACAGTTATTTTTGTAAATACAAAAAAAAAAGGAAAGAAAAGAGGAAAAAATACATTGTACCCTCCCCCAGCCCCAATAAAATAGACAGACATGGGCTAGACAACTGCTTATTATCTGAGAACCTTGAATCAGATAGGAAAACTAGAGTTTCTAATGTCTTCAAATGTCACAGCATTATGATTTATACCGGTACACAGTGTACCATGCTTCATTATAGAGAAAAAAAAAATTGAATTACAGAGCTAATGTCTTCCCCTTTTCCAGAAGGCTTCGATACTAGTCTGAGGATATAAAATACATCATTAGTTGTTTTTAAGCTTGTCTCTAATGATGAAAAAAATAATGGGGCATGAAACCCAGCCTTAACAAAACAAAAATACAAAACACAGCATTTTACAGACTTTACGTAAACATAATGTGACAATGCACTTCCTTTCATTCTCTGCTATGACAGTTAATTCCAGACCAGGAAAACTGTCAAAAATGTTTAGTTCTGCTTGGGTTGAGTTAATTACAGGCCCTGGGGCTGTGTTGACTTTCTCCTGCTAATGGCACTGTGCTACAGGTAAAAATCCATTTGCAAGAATGTTTTCAGAGCTACAGATCTAATTTACTGAATATCAAATATTTATGCCATTGCAATTAAAGTGACAATGTTCCACCCCTCTTCACCATGCAAGCTGGGGATTTTTAATAGAATTTATTATACAGTAAACATTTGGTAAAAAGTTTTGCTCGAGCTTATAATGTGAAAGCTTTGAATATTTTATTGATTTTATTTCATTTGCACTCAATTCCTATAAACACTGAAACGATATGAACTTCTGCAGCACATAAAAGACCATTTTTTGCTGTCACAGCCTTATGAAAGAGTATGTAAAGGCTGGGTCTGAAGGATGGAGGCTTCTCACTCACTGTAATATGCACTGCTGTGAGGGGAGGAAGAGGAGGGCCAGCTGCGAGGAGGGCCAAGCCTCTGGGACAAGCTTGGCAAGGTGGCAGTCACAGCAGGAAAGCAGAAGGAAAACCACATTTCTTCACTAGGTAAATGGGTGAGCATCTAGCTCCTGCTTCGCGCTGGGGTGATGGGGCCTGGTGGGATGTGTTTTGGGAAGCTCTGCTTCCCACATGAGCTGAGCAGATTTTAATGAGCACCTTGGATGCCGGATCAGCTAATGATGCTGTCTGGTGATGCAGGAGAAGCCAAGGCTGGCTGGAGGTGGAGCTGGGTCTTTCTCTGGTTGGTTTTGTCTTTTAGCAGGGAGGATTTGGTTGCAGATTCTGTACATCAGGAAACACCATTGACTTCCCTGAGCCATCTCCATCCTTCCCAGGGGAAGCGTTTGTCTGTTATTTGGCTCTGCCTGTAGCAAACCTGAGAGGTACCTGCTATATTTTTTCCCCCTCAAGTGAAGGACAAGCTGTTTGGGCTTCTTTGATTTCACTGAATGTTTTTTTAAGGTGCAGAGAGAAAACCCAGAATATTCTAGTTTTGGGTAATTATAAAAAAACAAAAAAAAACACACACATTTGAGCGAGGAAGTCTCCCTGTGCATTGGGAACCTTCATACAGGAGAAGCAACTTGCGCTTTCTCCAAAGAGATGATGGGCCGTGCTGGAAGAGGAAGGCTGGGAAAAAGGTGAGAAAATAGAATCAAAAGTAGCCGCTGAAAGCAGCCCTCCTGCTTAAGGATCAGTGCAGAGTTGGCATGGGCAACTCTGCCCAGTCCTGGCTGGCATCACCAGAGGAAGCACCATGAGAAGCCACCCAAGCCCAACGGTGCAAAGCCTTCCAGCATGACAAAGCCTCTTAGCACAAGGGTGGACACAATCCTGGAACCGTTTTGGGAATGGGTTTGCAAAGCCAGAGAGAACAATGGCAGACTCTCACTCTTTGCATAATGTGTCCTGCGTCTACCTCCCAGTCCAAGCTGCACCTCAGACCTTGCATGGTATTTCCAACTGAGAGGGTCAGTGTGATATTCTGTCTTATAACAGCTAAGGAGGTGTCCTCCAAGGTCAGGACTGTAGTACTGTTTGCTGTGTGGTCTCTCAGATCATGGCAAGCAGAGATGCTGCTCCGGAAATATGTGATCCAGGCTGCTGCTTGCAGCCCTCCGCACTTGTCCTGATCCCATAGCTGTTGGGTTAGGGGTGTTAGTGATATCACCATGTCCTGTTCTTTCAGTATCCACTTCAGGGCTTATTGTCCAAGGATTTGCCTACTTCCTTTCAGCCTCTGCTGATACAATCTGCCTCCAGCACCTTCTGGGGTCGTCAGCCACCAGAACCTCACCATCTGCTGTGTAAAGAGGTGTTTTGTCGTACTTGTTTTTCAACCGATATCCCACTAGCTCTATCAAATTCTGCTGAAGCTGCTCTATAGTTTCTTGCTCTTTGGGTTGCTCGTTTGCCCTTCTGCCGATTTGCCTTGGTTTTAAGTAGTTGTCTTCTTGAAGCCCAATATCCACATCATAGATTGATCTTACCTGCCTCTCCCACTGCTGCACCAAGGCTGAATGAGCCATGGTCACCAGGGCAGGGCACATGTCCTGGTCCTACCCTGCAGGGGTAGGACCATGACCAAACTCAGAGCGACGTGGTTTCCTGTGGGTCAAGATGCTGGTTGTTCTAGGACACAGTCATCTATCACGTCCAAGAGCGTTATCTCTTCATCTGGGCCCAATGAGGCACCGACCTGGCCTGTGCGTGGGCTGCTGACATTTCCCACTGTCACTAACTGTCCTAAATTTGCAGCTCTGCTAATCTCATTTAACCTTTCCTCATCACTGTCATCAGCAGGTAAGCAGCACAGTCCTGTGTCACCTTTTTGTTGTCAGAGCCTGCAATTTCCTCCCATGGGGATTCCCTAGGGCTCCTCTTTTCACCTAGCACATTTAATGCTGTTCCTCTGGCTGTTCCCATGTACAATGGCACCCTCCCAACTACACCTCCCATCTACAAGGGACACATCCTGCTGGCCTTCCCTGGCTGCTGGTCGAAACACCCCCCACAGACTCTGTTAATTTACCCTGACTCTGCAATGATTAAGCTGCAGCCACCTCTTCTGTCCTGACCCCTCAGTTCCTGTCCAACTCTCTCCTCTGAGCACCCTCATCTCAGCGACAAACACGCTCAGATTTCTGTCCATGTCTTAGATCTCACATGGAGAAGAGCAATATCGCTCAAGACACTACTGCAGCAGTCCTGGAATTCAATCTTTGCCAAGAAACCTGAATTTAACCTCTGGAATATCCTTCCTATTCTTGCCTAAATCACTGATATCGATATGGACCTGCTCTCAGGAGTGCCCCCAGAAACTTGTATAGATCTACCCTGAGCTCAGCTTCTTTTATACCCACAGTCTGATCTGATACCACAAGCCATCTCTCTGTATCTAATAACTGCATCTCCCAATACTACCACTTGCTTCTTCTTGCCCTGCAGCATCCTTCTTCTGCTGTGGGAGCACTTTTGGTGTAAGAAGACACTGAAGGACAGCTTTCAATAAGTTTACTACTCCTTTGCGAGCAGATTTCTTCCTTCCCCCAGGACTTACACCTTTCTCAGCAACACAGGGGCTGCCCCAATAAAGCCAGTACTGTGTTGCCATGTCCCTGCAGGCCTCATGCAGCAGCTGATGGTCCTCTGAACCACTCCATTAAGCCTATGCCATAGCAGCAGAACAAGCGCAGAAGAAAGGAAGGCAACCAGATACACTCTGTTCTGCACAATAGGTTGGGTAGTCCACACTCCTCAGAAATGCCTACTTGCATCTTGAGTTTACGTTAACAACTCTTTAAAAGAAAAATTAAACTCACTCTCCTCTTTTGCTTCTCTACCCTTGTTAACCTCATTAGCTACAGCTGAGGAATATCCAGATTCACAGAAGAAAACAGTCTGCAGCAGGGTGGCCTGAGCTATATTGATCCTGCAGATCTTCTGTGCCCTGGTTGCTCAGTTTTTGCCTTTCATTTACCCCTGAGCTGAGGCATGCTCTACTCCTTAGGTGTAGGACCACCTTTAGGTTTGCAGATGGAACTACAAGAAAGTCATGTGGATGGGAAGAGTCTCATGTGCTGACTAAGCAAGAAAGAAAGTGAAAAACCAACATGGTATTGCAGGGGCTACCGGGAGAGTCTGGGACATCCTTTCTTCTCTCTTCCACAGCAGGCACAGGAAAATACGTAAGCTCAAAGCTGCCTCATGGAGTGAGTGAATTAGTAGATAAGGAAACTCACTGCCTTTCCGTCTCTGTAGAAAGGATCATAGAATCATAGAATCATAGAATGCTTAAGGTTGGAAGGGACCTCTCATCTAGTCCAACGCCCCTGCACACGAAGGGTCACCTAGAGCACGTGGCACAGGACTGCGTCCAAGCGGGTTTGGAAGATCTCCAGAGAAGGAGACTCCACAACCTCTCTGGGCAGCCTGTTCCAGTGCTCTGTCACCCTCACTGTTAAAATTTTTTTCCTTAAGTTCCTGTGGAACTTATGGTGTTTCAGTTAGTGGCCATTTCCTCTAGTTCTGTCGGTGGCCACCAGTGAAAAGAGGCCAGCACCATCCTCCTCACTGCCTCCCTTGAGGTACTTCTAGACACTGCTCAGGTCCCCTCTCAGCCTTCTCTTCTCCAGGCTGAACAGGCCCAGCTCCCTCAGCCTCTCCTCATAGGGCAGATGTTCCAGGCCCCTGATCAGCCTTGTGGCCCTGCGCTGGACTCTCTCCAGCAGCTCCACATCCCTCCTATACTGTGGAGCCCAGAACTGGACACAATACTCCAGATGTGGCCAGGGCTGAGTAGAGGGGCAGGATCACCTCCCTCAACCTGCTAGAGATGCTCTTCCTAATGCACCCCAGGATCCCATTGGCCTTCTTGGCCACGAGGGCACACTGCTACCTCATGGTCAACTTGTCATCCACCATGACACCCAGGTCTCTCTCTGCAGAGCTGCTCTCCAGAAGGTCAGTCCCCAGCCTGTACTGGTGTCTGGGGTTATTCCTCCCCAGGTGCAGGGCCTTGCACTTGGCCTTGTTGAATTGCATGAGGTTTTTCACCGCTCAGTTGTCCAGTCTGTCCAGGTCGCTCTGGATGGCAGCGCAGCCCTCTAGGGTATAGGATGTTAAACCTGAAGTCAAAATTGAGGCCAGTTTCTAACTATGACAGGAGATGATAAGACCAGTTAGGATATACACCAGCATGGAATAATTTGTATGTTACCTGACTCCAGCTGGTCTCTGTAGCGTAGCACCAGATGGGAGTGGATGAGATACCCACAGAAACTTGTCCACTGTGGCAGCCAGAGGAGAACAGCACCAGAGCGGGCTGTATTGCCCCAAAGCATCCTCATAGTATGAATGCCACTCTATGAACTGTGGTTACCTCTGCTGTGGTGGTTTGCCTTGCTGTTGGCAAGGTCTCCTCGAGGTTAGAGATGCTCAGTAAATACTCTGCTCTGGCCAGCTCCATGGTGCTCCTGACAGCACGAGGCTCTCTGAGTGCCCACCAAGGTGATTACCAGGCTCTGCAAGTGCTCTGAGTCACTTGACCTTCAGCCTGCTGCCTCTGCGAACGCCTGGGACAGGCGCTAATCACTTCAGAATCCAACCGCTGTCATGTCTTATTGCTTAAACACCAGCTCTGCCAGCTGCACATTTACATCCTCAGCATTGACTCAGCTAATGTATCTGTCATTTAAGCACTAGTGATCTGCCAGAAATAATACTTGATACAGCAGCTATTAAGGGTCTCCGTCTCTTGGCTTTCAGTTGCAGAGAGCGGCCCCCAGCTGTCCCAAGGAGGACTTGCTGTGTCTCGTCCTGTACCTTCCAGGCCTTGAAGGATGCCAGCAAGGAGCATATCTTCATTTTTGGGTGCAGGAAAGGGCAGAAAGTGAACTCAGGAGGGCAGGAGACAAGTTGCACTTGTAGGAGTTGTCACGGGGTTGTTGCAAGACAAGTGGCACCAATCACAAGTGGTTCCCCGGGAAAGAGGGGTGAGCAGGGCTGGCAGGAGCATTGCTGGTTTATGCCTGAGGGTGAAAGCTAGCTTAGAATTAGTGTCTCACTGTGATTTGGTAGACGGTTGGCCAAAACTGCCATGGAGGCTGATTTGGATATAGGCTTCTCAGATTTAGCAACGCAACTTGTACTTGTGCCCATGACTCATCCTCTCCCACCGCAGAGTCTCCACTTGGCTAGCCCAGATCAGCACAGCTTATAGGAAGGCAAGGAAGAACAAAATTTACATGAGTATCCCATCCCCTAAAGGGGACTTTACATTGAATCAAGCTTCATTTGAGTCTTATAGACTCCATGCTATCTCCTGACCTTGTAGTCTGCTTACGGACATGCTACTGAGGAAGATGTCATCTGCAAAAACATTTCCTACAGGTACAAGTTTGGGGGAAGCTCGGGTAGATCCTGAGCAGGGAAAAAATCTTATTTAATTATTGCTGTGCCACATGAAGTCACTGTCAGTCTGCAGACAGCTTGCACGTAACCAGTGGTCAAGACATTGTGCCTCTAATAATCCCACCAGATATCTCTACAACGGTGGTAAACATAGGGCATCTCCATAGGGGTTAGCAGATGACAGACCGAATTGTACCTGTCTTGCTCTAACATCTTGTTTCCAGCTGTTCCCATGCCAAGGAAAAGAAATCCTAGAAAACTGTTAAACCATCTGGAATTGGCTAACGTGTCATGGGAGGAGCAGAGGGAATGCATTTGTTCCTCAGGCCAAGTGCTGTTGTAGGGACATGAAACCCTCACCTGTGATTTCCATGTGAGTACCTGCTGCACAGAGGTTAAAGATGTGCACAGGAATGGATGCTCAGAACGCAATACTGGGAGGAAGAGGAACTTTCCTGTCTGATCAGGGATTCATGTAGAGGAGAGGATGTAGCACCTTCCCTCTTGGCCCAGGGTATTCACCAGTACTCTGATCTTTCTGATTTTAGTCTTTTAAGGGTCTCCCTCACCTTGCATTGGTGCTTGGTCCAGCCAGTGTCTGGAGGGTCCTCGCAAGCTGCCAGGGTGGAAAGAGCTCATGTTCTGCCTTTGTCGCTGCCTTGTTTTCATGAAAGTTTAATATGTGTCCGCTCGCTCTGGAAGTAAGACAGCTCCTCCATCCCTGCACAAGGTAAAAGCAGCCCTGCTCATCCGTCAAGGACAAGTCCTGCCATCCTCAGTGCTCTCCCTTGCCTGGACGGAGCAGCTCGCTGGGAATAAGAGAGGGGATCTCTGCTTAAATCCTTGCCACCAGTGAGCAGTGTGTGCAGCAAGCAGACACGGCAATGCTACTTAAATAACCGGGACCAGGGCTCAGGGGAGCTTCTCTGAGGTCTTACCGCACTTTAGGAAGCAGGCGGACTTAATGAAATCTTTCATTCGTCAGTAAATGCCACTGTATGAAGTGTAATTAATGGATTTACTAGAGCTGGATGTAGCCCAAACTGAAATATAAGCACTCAGGGAGGCGGCTGGGAGCCGTGTCCTCCACACTGCTTAATTATAAGGTCACTGCTGGAGCAGCAGGAGAGCATCGTGGTGTCTCCAGCACAGGGGAAATCCTGCCAGCTCAGAAATTTTCTCCTGCGCAGCGGTGACTTTCCATGGCAGGAGAGCGGAGTGTTGCTGGAGCTGCTGGGCAGGCCCCGTGAGATCCGTAGAGACTTCAGACAGGACCAGGGTAGAGCACAGGGCAGAGTGACCAGGGCAGCCGGATTGGTCACCAGGGAGCCCGGCCTGGCCAACAGAAGCTTCATCTCACTGGCACTTCTGGCTTCTTTGGAGCTTTCTGCAACAGAGCAGCTTAGCACGCTGGCCTTAAGTGATTAAAGACAAGAGCAAGCCCTTGTAGCCAAAAGCAAATGGATCTGCCCATCCACTTGGGCAGACCGAGAAATGATCTCTGCTCAGTGGAGCTCTTGCACAGAGGTGGTCAGAGCTGTTCTTTTAAAAATGTCCGTCAGCTAACAGGATGAGAACCCACCATGGTTCCCAGTGAGCGCTCCCACCGGGATCCCTCCCCGCTGCAGATATCCGTCACAGTGAAACAGGGTCCGCGTCGTGTCCTCAGGTGCACGTGACGCACACAGTGTCGCAGGCAGGACCACGGCCATGCAGCTCCAGCACACACCAAGTGCAAAACAAGGGGGTGTCGCTCAGCTCATTTGAGAGATGCTGCTATGTGCAAGCTTGCTTGCAAGCTCAGTGCCACACAGTGAGAATTAACGGACTCTCGCAGCACTCCCAGGCCTGTGCCTCTGAGCCCGGTGTCTTATTCAACCCATCTCTGGTTTCCACTCGGTAGCAGATTCTGTTTCACTGCCCCGTGATGGCTGTGGCCAAGAGTTAGGACACCCCGTCCTTGCAAAGCAGCCTCTGCCTGACCATGGTCACCTGTAGGCTGACGGTGCGTGGCATGATGCACGAACAGACGGTGCTGGGAGAGCTCTGTGCTGACCCGGCCTGTCCTGCTCCTTGCACACAGGAAGGGTTGCATCTACTACATCCCTTTCCAGCTCTTTTTCTCTCATGCTTTCTGAAGAGATAGGTGCCTTCCCGGTGTCTGTAGCCTTCTTAAGGCAACTTCTTGCTGTTGGCTCCCATCTCCACCAAACATCACCCTGAGGCCCAGTTCCTCACGTGCTTTAAATGGTGGCCTTGGAGCATCCCAAGCTGTCCTCTGGAGAAGGGCATCCTCCTTGCATGGCAATATTTCTCCATTGGGAGAAAATGATGCTTGTGCCTGGATGTCTGCAACACCCTTTTGGTGCCTGTTTAGGCTGTGAGTGCAGCATGTAACACTGACAGAGCCACCAGTTACTCAGCTGTGAAAATAATGAGTAACAAGCAGAACATGTTGAGAGATGGGCAGGAGACAAAGATAGACCCAGGCGCAAGTCTCCCATAACCCGCTACAGCCCAAAATGAAGATGTGAATTCTCTGCAGTGCATTTCAAAAGACCCACAGCCAATTATGAGGAACAATCAGCATCAGATTTTAATAGATGCATTTTGCACTCAGCTGTCACCATCTGTGCTTCCCCATTAGAAATGCAGAACGAGTGAACTGCACAGTTACAGCTGCGAGGGCCCAGGCGTCCGGGCACCCTCTGCTTGCAGCCACCCATCCCTCCTCTCCTCCTTGCGCAGGGCTGTCTCCCGGTGCTGGCGCTGCCCTCCCGTCGCATGCACGGGGAGGATGCACCATCCCCGGGTGCCAGAGCATCATTCTCAATCTCTGCCTGGCCTGGCTGGTGGTGCAGGGCCGGGGCCTTCCGCAGGGTGTGGGGAGGTTGTGCTGGGGAAGGGGATGCCCAGAGGGGCCCATGGGTACGGTGCACCTTGGCCCAGGCACCCTCGGGCAAGATGTGTCATGTCCTCATAGTGCTCAGAGGCTTCCTGTGCAGGTCCCCAGCAGTCCTGGGCTCGCAGCACCCCAGTTTGCTAGCAGGCCTCCAACAAAAGAGACAGAAATGCTAAGTAAAACCACACTAGGCTCAAATGGAAGAAAATCCCAGGTTTTCTCACTTTTTTCCCCAAAGTATACTTATTAATTTATTTTATTTTTAACTGCTTTAAAGCAGGCTGAGGGAAACTGGGGATGACGGCAATCCCGAGCTCCAGGTGACCAGGACTTGGTATCCCCCGTGGGCTGGTGCCTCAGCTGGCCCGGTAGCCAGCGACACCTCCACGGTCCGTGGTTACCCCCCCAGGGCCCGGACAGCCTCAAGGGCTGAGTTGGAGCAGCCTGGCAGGGCGTGGAAACCCGCAAGCTAGCAGGATAATTACTTTTTTAATCAAGTCTTTTCAAAACATCTAATTTTATTACTTTATTCTTCCATTTCAATAGCAGAACGATTAAGATGGAATCTTAAAGGAATTCTTCACAACAGTAATAATGTCTCTTATCGTAAGAGGCAGTCTCTGTCTGCTCCGTCCTGCAAATTCATGGCATTTGAATATTAAATATATTCGATATATCAAAAAACTCCATTTCATTCCAGAAAAATAATAAAGAGAAACCCTGCATAATACAATTTTTCTCTTCTTTCTGCTGAAGAAATAAAGAAAAAAAAAAGGAAAGAAAGACACCAAATCTTATCCCCTTGCAGCAGGGAGTGGGAAGGGGCTGTGGGGGCAGCCTGGTTGCCTCTGCACTGCGGCGATGGCTCTTGGGACAGACCTGGTTGGGACCCACATTGCTGGTCCGTGGCACCCCCAGCCACAGGTCCTGCGACGTGCCTGGGAAATGGGAGTCTCTCCCTCCGCTCTGCCCCCCTAAACGGAATTGATGGGAATAACCAAAAAGAGCTTCAGCAGCCTGGAAGCCCCCAGTGCCACGTTTCGGGCTTGCTTGCGGTCATGCTTGACTTGACCACAAGAAGAGCAAACGGTGTTGTCCAAGTACGGGCATCAACTTGATGTTCCTAAAAAGTGCAGGATGTGTTTGCATCCTTATCTTCTCCGGATGACAACCGGTGGACAGAGTGGCTTGGGAAGGAGGGAGCTCTCACGCCTCAGCTCTGAGCGCTGGGGTTGTTTATGCTGTTGCTGAGCTCCTCCTGCAGAACCCGGGCTGTTGGGCAGCCAAAAGGGGAGAGAAAGAAAAGAGCTTGGCTTGGAAAAAAAAAATGCACACGGAAATAAGATAAAATGTTGGAAATAAACACAGATGACCCTGAGCTAGTTTCTCACTCCAAAAGCATGCATGCAATTTCCTAGGTTGTTTTGTTTTACTTTGCTTGGCTTTTGAGAGGAAAGAGGTAAAAACAAATCCTCCCGTGTCAAACATTTCCCTTCCTGGCCTGATTCTGTCTGGCTCAGCCGCAGATGCTGCCGCTGAGACCAGACTCTTTTCTCCTTCACCTGGTGCCATGGAGCAGCCTTCACGTCCGTGGGAAAGCGGAGGCTCCCACATCTCTCCTGGCTGCACGGTGACAGGCTGTCCCTATCCTCAGTGCTGCCCCCGGACTGTGTGTATCCCCCTCCATCCCCGGGGAAGGACCCGGGAGCATTTCACTCTTTGCTCTTTGGGAAGTGTTTCACTGGCCACCCCGCTGTGTTGCAACAAGCCACCACCACCTTGGAGAGCCACCTCCAGAGGCCCAAAGGTATTTCCAGCCCAAGCCTTGGGGAAAGGCCATGGGAAGCAGCAGTTTAGTCACCAAGTAATTTAGACAGTTATTGCCTGTGATTTCCTGCTTTTGCTGAATTTTGCATGGCCCTGGGCAGCGGCAGGGGCAGACGGCTTGGGGATGCCCCAGCATCTCTTGCCATTACACCCAGGCACCGCAAGGTGCTCAGGTGACAGGTAACCATGGGGTGCACGGGTGACAAATAGCCATGGAGACCTTTTCCCAGGGCCCACAAGTGTTTTGGGTCCCCTGGGAACTGCAGGCAGCTGTTTGCCACTAATCTCTGAAAACCCTCCCATACACAATGCAAACTTTCAAGGCATGATTATCTGGTAAGAAATAACCCCCTTTCAGCAGTTAACAGAACTGTCTACAACAGCATTTAAGGCAAGCCCTGAATTTGGAACCGTTATCTAATGTTATAATTCTCTGTTCTGTAACAGTTCCCCCTCTGCATCGATATTCTCTTAAGATGAGAATTTTTAAATTGATGTCTATCTCTAATAGACTTTCCCTCAGCTCCTCTCTCATGAGCTGCTTGAGCTGCTGGTTGCAGATTAAAATCTACTCGAGCCTGCCCCGCAGTAGTTCATCAATGACAGTTGTTTCATTAGTTGATGAAAACCCGCTTAAAAATAAATTCTAATTAAACTAGAAACTGAAATCGTGTATTTTTGGAGCACAGAGCACTCCTATTTTGGTGGTACTCTCTTCCCCATGCTTTCCTTTCAGATCTGTTATTACTCAGCTCTGTGCCTTGTCACTAGAGATGTGGCATCAGATGGCACTAAAGAAATAGCACTTTCATTAAAGTCTTTGGCAATCCAGTAACAGATTGAATTATTTGTTCCTTGAGGTTCCCTGTGCACGTGAGCAAGAAGGTGGGGGGGAAAGGGAGAGAAAAAGGCAGGATCTGCTTCAACACCAGAGGACGGGCACACTCCTATCTTGGGTAGAACATGGGGAGCCTTGGTGCAGCCTGTGTCCTGCTTCTCTGCTATGTTCTTGATCTGGGGCAAACCCAAGAGCTTGATGCCCAGAGCCAGGCAAAGGATTAAATATATATATAAATATATTTTCAATAAAAAGGGCAGATTTGGGGCTTTAAAAAAAAAATAAAGGAAATAAAAATAATGACACCTTCAGGAGAAAGAGTCTTTCCAAAGCCAGGCTGCTGCGGTTTTCCAGGGAAATGTCCCCATTTTTGGTTCTGATCTATCCAACTCAGTTCTCCTGCCCTGGCTACTGCAGAAGCCTCTGGAACATGAGTCTGCTTAAAGCACAGGATCATGTTGTAGCTACTCCTTATTTACCAGACTGGAAAGTTACATTAAGAAGTTATCACTTATCTTGCAGGAGAACAGATTAAGAGTGAAGGACTATTCGCTGGTTTGCATACAGCTGCACTTCCCAGGTTGCTAAAAAGACAATTGATGTAGCAGTTTGGAAAGAAATATGATTTTCATTACGATATTCAGGCACCGGGGATTGTATTCTAATGGTCCCCTGTCACCACTGAGGAGCAAAATGGCCTGTGACCACTGTAATGGAAAAAAAGGTTTCTCTGATATTTTGCATAGCATGGAGGGGGTTATGTTATTTTCTTGTAATATTTTGATGGCACTATTAAAGGGACCCATACCTTTTTTTTTTTTTTTTTGGTTAAAAAAATAAATTTCAGTCCCAACATGAGAAACTCAGTGGATCTATGCCCCATGAAGAGAGGAATCTTTGCCCCAAGCTGGCACCCTCTGGCTCTCCAGTGGAGCGGGGTGGGAAGGCTGCTGTATCCCCGTGCTGGTCACTGCTCTCCCTCAGCTTGGCCAGCCCTCCAAAGCTCAGTCTAGAGACACCAACGCTCAGGTGGCTCCCATGCCCCGTGCCAGCCACGAGCAATATGTGAATATCAACCATTCCTCACAAATTATTCAGGAACAACTCTTAGAGGAAAAGGAAAATCTCACCTGCTTTTGTGAATTGCAGAAATTCTTAATAATTGATAAATTAAAGCATTTCACTGTTAGCTTCAGAATAATGACTCGCAAGATGCGAGAAGAGTAGCAGGTAAGTAAGTGATTTGCTGTGATTTTCTTCTCCTGTTTAATTACTTGACTGCTGTAGAAACTAAACCAAGTTTCAAAGATAACTCACACTCCCTCATCGCCAGACAACATGCAGCCCTTCCCATCGTGTGAACTTCCAGACAGCTGGGCTGAGCAGCTTTCCTTTAAAGCCACCTAAGTTAAAGACAAACAATTTAGGTCCATTGATCTGTAGCTGCGGAGCCTCCTGTTTAAACTCGGGGAGATGGGAAAAGCATAAAGCTAGTGCATAGGATTTTCTGTGCATTGCTTAGATTAAAGGACATCAGGATGAGTGGTTTGTGTGATGATCAAAAGATTTTACACACACTGCATCTGTCACAGGTACGAGCTCAATCCCTTATAGATAAAAACAGAGTGGAGCTGGCATAGCATGAGAGACTTACAGGAAAGGACATGCAGGGAGTGTATTTAAAGCAGGCTGCATGAATATAGGATTAAATGCTAGTATTATATGATAAAATGCTAATTTCCCTTAATTAGGCCATTCCTAGCATAAAGTTGCTGTTCATCAGAGAATTCTCTAGCAGATGAAGAGGGTGATAAGGAATCATCTTCAGAGAAACATGAGAAAGTTTCTAAGTACTTTTTTGGAAAAAAAAAAAAAGAAAAAGGAAAAAAGAAAAACATAAATGAATGTAACGCAATGCCATTCTCATGGAGGCTTTTTAACCTGACCAGAGAGGTGCAAATGGGGAGCTCGTGCTGACTTTCTCGTCTCAATTTGGTATTTCACTGTTCCTCCAGAGACTTCGACTTGCGCATGGGAATGTGAAAGCCTCCATTTTCACCAGTCCTAAAATCAAACATAACATCCAGAAGAGGTGGGAGAAGTCCTGTGCTGGGACATGACTGGCATGGACACCCTCTCCAGAGGAGATGTTGAAGTGCATTTCCACCATCATCACGGGTGTTTCACCTCAAGAGGTTGCCATGCTCCTAGAGCATCCTTCTTTAAAAAATAATTTCTAACAGCTAAACAAGCTCATGCCACAGCCTGGCAACTCTCCTGCAGCCTGGCAGCTCTCTGGTGCCCAGGCTCAAGGAAATCTTGTGCCATAGCTGCAGTAAAACCCAACCTGAGATTTGAGCTGTGCAGCGGGGAGAAAAACCCAGTGCAAAGTAGCGAGGGGACAGTGAGCAAAGTGGAGTGCTGCTGAGAGGGACACGGGGAGCTCAGCAAGGCAAACCTGTCCCTTTTGCCAGGCAGTTTTAACTGTCACTTGCCAGGAGCTGGCTGGAGCACAGCTGGAGCTGACAAATTTAACATCCTGGGAAAAAGCCCTGGAAGCTGCAACATGAATAGTGAACCTCTCCAAAAAAACAAAAGAGTTATTTGTTAAATTATCTTCCAATGCTAAATTTACATTTCTACATGCTCATGGGAAGTTAAAAATAAGTAAATATAACAATTAGCAAATTCAACAATGCCCAGAGAAAGACAAAAATCAGGCAGGATGCCAAGGAGCAGGCAGTTGGATGATGCTAATTTCGTGATACCGATGATTTTATGATACTGATGTCACACCGGTGTCCCTGGCCTGGCACACTTCCCTTCGCAGTGGGAACCAAGAGTCTTTAAAGGAGAAGAGAAAGGAGAGCTGAAAATGAGTTGAAGTGCAGGTGCAGTGCCCTGTTCTCAAGCCAGTTTTCCTTATCTTCTCAAGGACAGTTAAGACGGCTCCAAACTTTTTGTTTCTCTAAAAATTAACTCCTTAACTTCCCAGTCTTTACTTTCAGGCTTCCCTTGGGGAGGCACAATGCCCACAGAGAGTGGATTTTCAAAGTAATCTGGACGAGTACACGGCCTGAAGCCTTTTGGAAAATGCAAGAGCAGCCTATGGAGGAAAGCCTGGATATTAAATGATCTGACTCTTGCTGGTCCAGGAGGGATGAAGTTATTGGAATAAGGAAAGATCTAGCCATGGATGTGACTTGTCCTTCCATGCCATTTGTGACTACGTGTCTAAATCCCCTCTGCTAATTGCTTATCCTTTGAACTCTCCATTCAGGAGGAGAATCCAGTAAAAGAGGATAGACCTTCCATGAGTCCAATTCATTCATTTCTGATGTAACTCCAAAGGGGCTGAAAGATGCTACTGTTGTCACCTTGTCAGGCCATCACGATCATTTCTTGTTGCACTGAGCCACACCGGCGTAGAAAGCACGGTGCTGTGCAAACGTCAAGAGGGTCATCAAAGCAGCAACATGTTCCTCACCCTACATGGTGACAGCCCTGGGAGTATGGGGAATGGCCTAAGAGCCACCCCTGTGATTAGGAGCACACACCAACCTTTCCTTGTAACAGCCCTGGATGTCACTTCTGTTCCCATTACACGATCCCTGTTTCAGTAGTGGTGGATCCATAACCCATTCCAATGAACAGGCTACTTCATCCCGATTTCAGAAGCACTTTACTGAAGAACTGAATCACAGGCAGAAATTCTGGCTTTGATCATTTCTTGATGTTTTGTGCGGCACTTGACAATCTGATCAACCTACCCAGGAGAAGTGTATCTTTAAACATCTGCAATGGACAGCTAATTTCTTCTGGGTTTGGCCTCAAGCCAGCAAGTTCCCAGCATCTTTCACTCCCTCCTTCCCACCGCCTGTCATCCAAAGAAACCACCACATCCCTGTCCAGTCTTTACAAGCACCTGACCATGGCATTCCCACAGCTTGAGCTGCATGGGAGATGAGTGACGCGAATAGCCATGACATGCTATTGGAAAATAAAGTGATCCCAAAGCTGAGCTTGGAAAGGGTTATTCTTCATAGAGGAAAAAGAATATTTAAGATGGTAAAATTTCCTTTGGCAGGGTTGTCTTTTAATTACCCTGTGGAATGATAAAATCCCAGCACTGAAAATGTGTCTTTACAAATCTCTAGCTGGAGTAATTAGTCCCGTGCCTGGCTCTCCTGAGAGATTATTGCTGCCTTCTTTTCAGATTACTTACCCAAATAGAAGTGGAATCATTGCTGTGTTTGACAGTGAGATATAATGTATCAGATAAAGCTGTTAAAATACTGTTTCACACGATGGTTTTCTGCACAGTAAGGAAGCATCTGCTCCTTCAATACCGGCAGCAGAGCTGAGGGATGAGATAATGAATCTCAGTTCTTTTTTTTTTTTTTTTTTTTTTTTTTTTTTTTTTTTTTTTTTGATCCTGTTCCTGGTCATTCCTGGAAAGATCTAAGCAGTCAACAATTCAGTCATTATTCAAATGACTCAAATCACATTGTTTGCAGCCTGTGTCCTTTTTAGGATTGGTACTTGGTGATAGAGTTGTGGGTCTGATGAGTTCTCCATTATGATCTGAGCAACTCAGCTGGAAATACTTATGCGACAAAGGCGAAGTTACTCAACAGTGTCATTGAATTCTGAAACATCCAGGTCTTGTATCATTGTGCAGAGCTAGCAGATAGATACCTCTGTAAAAGCGTCGTTGTATTCTACTCACAGGGGAGGTAAAATCAAATTTAGGTAGTCCCTCCCTCCTTTTCTATATTTACTGGTTTGAGCTCAAAAGGAAGCTTCTCATTAGATATGGTATAGATCTATGATGATCTTCCCCTTAGCAATATTACAATTGCTACTTATGACATTTTGGGAAAAAAAAAAAAGAAAAAAAAAAAGGGAATCTTGTTTTGGGAATTAAGGCGCCTGCTGCATTGTGTCAGTCTATTAAGCCTACAGCGCTCAAAAACACATTACCAACAGTTCTCACCCAGTGTTGAGCTGTTGTACAAATTGCACCCTAGCTATTTCATTCTTTTCTTACCCACAGGACCAACTCTTGCCCATGAATAAGTGTTTTAGAGGCCCAGTGTAGCTGGTCTGTGGCTGCTGAGGAAGGATGTACAGATATGCTGTCACAACAGCAGTGCCATCAGGGATGCAGTGTTTCCAGCCTTACTTCCTCGATAGTTTGTTCAAAGAAGTTTTCCTTGAGATCTCAAATAAATGATTTTGTGCAATTTTCACTGCTCTCAAGGCAGATTGGCATATCACTGATTTCTAAGGTAAACCAGCATCACGGAAGAGCCATCCCCGGGGTCATTAGAGAGGTGAAGAGAGCTTAGGCAGCTCACTGTGGTGAAGAACCTTCTATCTTGTCCCTGGGGAAATTAAAAACATCCTAACACTTTCCAAGAATGAACATTTTGAAACACTAGTCACAGCCCAAGGATAATGTTCCCACTTTGCAGTATGAGTCACAGGCTGGAATCCCCACTTGTTGGCACTGCCGCACATCCTTGGTATTTCCCAACTTTGGGAGTTTCAGGCTCTGACCCAACCTTGTTCCCATCCTTCTTCACTCCTGTCTGCTCCTGCCTTGTCCCATCTCATGTGTGTCGCAAGACTTGTCCAATGTCCTTATCCCTGGTCATCTGAGCTCCTCTGTTTCTAAGTGTCTGTTTGGCCATGATCAAGTCTCGTAATACTGGGACAGTTTTCCTAGAGGGTTGGGATTCCAAGCTGTAATAGGATAGATTCTGGCTGTCTCTTGAGACAAATTGAACGAGAGTAGTAGAATAATCTGGGTCAGGAGGGACCTCTGAACATCTCTGGACCAACCTCTTGCTCCAAATAAGTCCAGCTGTAGCACATTTCTCAGGCCTTTTCTAGTGGAGTTCTGAATAGCTCCAAAAACAGAGATCCACAATTTCTCTGAGTCCCAATTCCAGTTTTTCAGCACCCACCTTGAGGGTGCTGAGAACTTGCCTTACTCCAACTTGCACATGTTGCCTCTCGTCCTTCCACTTTGCACCTCTGAAAAGAGCTGGCCAGGCTCTTTCTCTACGTCTCATCAGGCAGCTGCAGTGAGCAAACAGTTTTCCCTTGTCTTCTCTGGGTTGAACAGACCAGATCCAGCATTTAGGGTCTCCTTCTTTGTGCTGTGCTCTGTCCTGCCCATGCTGGTGGCCTCTACTGGACTTGCAGGTCTTTCTTGTTCAGGGCAGCCCAAAAACAGACACAGTGTTAAATGCAGCTCTTCCCACACCGGGAGTCGAACCCGGGCTGCCTGGGTGAAAACCAGGAATCCTGACCGCTAGACCATGTGGGACCACATATTTGCTTGTGCCAGTTACCTGGTCTTGGCTTCCAATGAGCTCCTGCTCCCAAGGGAGGCCCTAGAGCCCTATAGCACCACCCCATTCTTTTCTTTCATGGTATATCCCAAAGCTCAGAGGAGGAAAACACAGCAAAAATAAAACACAACCACTTGAGCTCTGTGATACTGCTGGGATGCTGCTTTGACTCTCTCTGCAGCTCTGTTTAAGCCAGTGAAGCTAGTCTAGTCCCACGACAGGATACACAGGAGCAGAATTAGCCCCTCACACAAGTCTTTGCTCAGTGCATCAGATGCTCCCGGAGTCTGGTCCCCTGCTCTGCCCACACACAGGTCCCTGAGCCCGGCTCCACAGGGAGCTCCATCACTGCCACGCTGGAGGCAAGGTCAACCCAGCACAACGAGCATTATTAACCGATAATTGGTGGCAGAGCTTTGCAGGAGCTAATTCCGTGCGGTATGAAGGCACACACTCAAGCCGCTTCCTTTTTATTTTATTTGATTACATTTTTGGTTTTTGCATGATTCCCTACAGTAAGTAGCTCATAATTAACAGAGGATGAATAATATTTCTGCCACTCAGCGTATTAAGTTTTCTCACAACAAATGAAAACATAATTGCCATTACACAGCACCCTTATCTGAGGAAACACGCTGCAGTTGGGATGATGGAGATTTACTGATAGGCACACACTTCTTCAGCTACTTAGAGATGAAAACAAAACATTTGTGACTGATAGGATGGAGCTGCTCAGCTTACTGAACCAACTTCCTGCAGCACTTCCCTGCAATAGTCTCCACCACTGGCTCATGGCTTGGTAGACGGGGGGTATCTCTACTGGTTTTTCAGTTGCGAGGCTCCTGTGGGGTGAAAGTATGGGATGAGAATGCCTAGTAGTCAATACACAGAATATGGTCTGCCTTGAAGTTTGCCTGGAAAGACTGTCTCTTTTTTTTTGTTTGTTTTCTCCACCCTCTTCAACAGGTTCAGGGGAAATACTGACTCTTCACCCATATAAGCTCTGCTCTGTCCAAACCTTGTGTCCCTCAAGCACATTTGTAAAGTGGTAGTTCCTCCCAAGAAAGGAGTTCTTCCCAGTGTCCTTCTTTTCTGGTTTGCTTATATAACAGACCAGGCTTCCTGGTCCTAGTCATGATGCCTGTGTCGTGCTGTGGGCAAAATGCTCAGGGAAGACATTATTGCCAGCCACTTCATGCATTGCTTCCCAATGTCTTACTGGAACTTTTGGAAAGTGAATTCTCATCATTAAGAGAAATAACAAGTTTCCAAGAGCATACCATGTCCAGGCTGTACTTTCTAAGCAATTAGGGGAACAGAATACAGACACAACAGAAAATGCTGAACTGTACTGGTGAGTTTCAGGAAAAAAGCATAATGCCCCATGTTCTGGGTATAATTAACACTCATTAAAGCTACTTACCATACTGACTATCCCAGGGGTTTTACCAGGATGTCTGATGGGCCCCACACAGCTCCACAGAGAGACACCCCCTGCTCCTAGGGCCTTAAAAACTAAAAAAAAAAAAAAAAAAAGGATCTACTGAGGACACCAAATGAGGCTGGTTTCAAGATGACCGAAGTGATGTACATCAGGGTTTCCTGCATTAGCAAAGGACATCAGAGGGGCTCCTTGGCTTCAGCTCTCCAGCCACTTACACGTATGCATATGGGGATTACTTGCTCCTATGTTTCCCTGAGCCTACAGGAAAATAATCATTCGTTTTCTATTTGGAAGCTTTGTTGGAAGCCTGTTACTCTCTCTCAAGCAAACCAAGCTGGACACTTATCTACCCACACTTTTTGTGCTGCATTAGAAATAAATAGAAAGTTACCAAAATAAACCTCATTACACAGATATGATGATCTGTACTCCAGGGGATACTCTTATATAACTGCACCAGCTCACACCAAACATGCAATACTGTGAGGGTGCCTGCCAGTCGCCTACCAAAAGCTATTTCATTTTCATTTTTCAACCACAAGTGACGAGCTGGAATCCAAACAAAATAAAAATGAAAACCATTCCTCCCCGAGGGATTTACAGCCTTTAAAAGTTTTAAAGCAGATCTTCCAATGTGTTCCCAGGGCTGAGAGCTGAGTAATTTTCGACTCATGCAGACTCGCAGATTAACACACTGTTTTCAGTGCATTCACTGGCAATGGAGTAATAGAGGGAATGAGGGAATGGCAAATCTTTGACGACGGCCTCTCAAACACACAATGAGGCGATACACCCCGTCCCCATCAGTCTGAATGCGGATGTCTTCAAAAGGTTGTCACTGCATATGTCGGTGATGTAAAAGTCTCGGGATATGCCACAGTAAAGTACTTGTTTTAATTTAAAAAGAGTGCTCTATATTTTTAGAATACTGTAAGTGTACCTAAAAAAATCAAACTAGAAGTCATCCAAGATCTTTTGAAAATGAGGAATTCTCATGATAAATAAATTTCTTAATGAAATACAAGCAATTAAACTAAAAGCCCTATCGAATGCTGCTTGTCACTCTACACATTGACATTTAATTGAATTTTTTTCCATTCCCTGGTCCCTTTTCCCTGATAAACAAATTCATTCACAACGGATCAGGTTTCACTAACCCAGAAACCAGATGATAGTCAATCAACTAATTGACACAACAAAGACTTTTATATATAAAAAAAGAATTGTCTAATTAAAGCTCAAATGAAATTTAATGATATACAGACATCTTATAATAATGAACAGTCTCCTTATATTAATTACCCGGGTTTAACCCTTTCCTTTTCCGCAGTCACCCAGCCCACGAGGATGCTGGCAGCAGAGGCATCGCCCTGCGGAGCTGCTGGATCCGTCTGGGTGTTCGCACCGTCTCAGCGGGAGCTGGATCAGCAGCGCGTGGGTGCCTGAAGGGCTCCGTGCCTAATTAGATCCGTAACAGCCACTCGCACCTCCTCCCCAGCTGCTGACGTGTTTCGTGTTACTGGTCGTCTGCTTGCCCCTGCACGAGGCGAAGGATTAGGCTCAGCAAAGGGAGGGCCGGGAAGGAGGGAGGGAGGGAGGGAGGGATAGATGGAAGGATGGATGGATGGATGGATGGATGGATGGATGGATGGATGGATGGATGGAAGGATGGATGAATGAATGGATGGAGGGATGGATGGAAGGATGGATGGATGAATGAATGGATGGATGGATGGATTGATGGAGGCATGGAGGGATGGAGGGATGGGTGGATGGGTGGATGGATAAATGGATGAATGGATGGATGCTGCTGCGTGCATGGTGGACTGGTAACAACCCACATGGAAAAAAATCTGCTGAAGAAGAGATGTCAAGCTCAGCCCTGCCTGTGTCAGAGAGAAGGATGCTGCAGGATGGAGCAGCAGGCCCAAGGCCTTTCAGGTTTACTAAAACATTTAAATTTCTTAGGATTTTAGCTCAGGTTTAAGAGCTTTCCTGAATAAGGGTGAGCTTAAGGATGTGGTTAAAGTTCAGCAAGTAACTGAATGGCAGGCTTTGGTCCACCATAAACCTGAGCCAACTTGGGAGAGAAATTGAAAAGCTTTCCTGATGCCTTTCAGTGTCTGACCTGAGAAATGAAAAAACTAAGCACATAATGGGAACTACAGCAGACAGTTCAACTTACTTTGAATCTTAAATGTATTTATAGAAACTCAAAAAGGTCAAGGGCTCTCAGAGATGCTGGTGAGAGCAACACAGTGATGACAGGCGGAGCACAACGACACAGACCCCTCGTGCGCCGCTGACTGAAACTGGGGTGGGTCTCTGTCCCGTGGATGCTCAGAGTCTGCTTTCCAGGTGCTCTCATACTACCTATGATCAATCCTGATCTGAGCAGCATGGAAAATATGTTCTGAGTGTTCTATTCGGCTCTGTCAAAGAGGAGGAAGAATCTCACCAACTACTAGAATAAGTTGATCTTTTTAAATGTTTAATTACTTGTGCAAGCTGAACCCAAAAAAGATGTCAAGTGTTTTTTCCATCTTAGCTCTCGTGTCACATGCAGCTCTGGCCCTTGCTGGTGCTCTTGGCTCTCTCATCAAGAAGTAGCTATTACTTTCACAAGCATTTTCCACTTTATACCTTAGTGGAGCCAGCTATTGTGAACAGTCATTTTGTTTCCAAATAAGTTTGGACATGAACAGCATCAGGTTCTTTCACCAGCTGTAAACACTCCAGGCTTCTCTATCCATAGGAGGGTTCAGATACCCACAGAGCTTGTCAAGTGCCCAGGGCGATCCTGAAACACGCTGCTCGCTGGGGCATGCCACTGCTGTGAGAACTTAATTATGCTAAACAAAAGCTAATAGGGCATCAGAGGAAAGAGGAAAGAGGAATTAGCAGCCCTGTCAGACTCCTCCAGGTAATTATGGTTTTTCTGTCTAAAGATTGCAACGGCTCAGGGAATGCTGTTTTGTTTGGGGCAGTTGGCATAAACATGAACAGAGAAGAGTCACTGCTGAAGCAAAACCCTTTATTTTCCACCAGATTTATCAACAGTCAAATTATGGCAGAAATGGTTGCACGTTGGAAGAAATCAGCTTTTGGTCATTGACAAAAATGGGAGATAAGATATTGGAGCACGCAGATCACCTAAACACCTGAATGAAATCCTGCCTCATCATCATGGAGCGTTGATGCCCCATCACCACTCCTTGAGCAGGTCAAGGACATGGGACACTTGGACAAAGCCTGAGCACCCAAGGGGGATGTTGCAGGGAGAGCCTCCCCAGGAGAAACACTCATGTATTTTCTGAGCATCCCTGGAGCAGGAGGCATTGCAGGGACTGCCCTGGGATTGAGGGAGTTGCAGGAGCCCGTTTGGGGCAGTGCCAGCCTTGGAAGCTGTGCCATAGGAAGCTCATGGCTCCCACGGCGGAGGGGAACCCAGCAAGGGAATTGCCTGCATGGCTGCAGCCAAGCTGAATTTCCTCCCCGTATACTTTAACATCTTGCTTAGCATTCATGGAGGCAGCAGCCTGACAAATGTTAGTGCTCTAAGGGTTAAGCTCCCCTGAATGTCTGGGGAGTTATTTGTAAAGCTATTACTTCTGAGTTTGTTAATAAATCAGGATTTAATACACCTGAGTTACATTATCTCTCAGTTCTAATGTATAAATCCTGTCACTAAACCTTCAGACCCAAGTGCTGTGTGCTTTTAGTCTTAGGTTTAGCTACCTGGTTCCTAAAACTTTAGATTGTTTCCCAAGTCAGGAGATGGATTTTTAAATCCTTCAAATCTTACAGCAAGTGTACAAATCTGTGTCTGGAGTTACAAATCCGATCAGAAGGTTTATAAATCCTACAAAAGATTTATTTGAAAAAGTTTTCATTTACAAATTCTCACTTTGCCTCTGGGACATGTAAGTGACTTATTTAAAAAGGAGGATTCTGCAGACCTGCCGCCACTCGGCTTGGATTGAGAAATCCTCCTCTTTAGTTGTCACGCAAAACACGGGATCAATGCCCACCCAGCTAGTTGGTATCTATCTCCCAAGGCAAGTGTGGGGCTAGAAATGAACTTAGAGAAGGCAGTGGAGAGGAATGGATGCTGCCAGTGGTAGGAGCTATAGACATGGTCTGAGGAGACCTTATAGACATGGTCTGAGGAGACCTGTGCCCTGGGGACAACAGTCTCCCCCACTGATCACAGAAGGAGCCCAGCCAAGTGGCTTGAAGAAAAGGTGTTGTATTGAGAAAGTAGAAGTCAGGTGAGATGAATCCAGCCCTGCACATGAATCTAGGGGACACAAACATCTCCAGAGTGATGTGAGGAGTCAGGGAGGGCAGGAGTGGTGGATACACTGCTGCCATCCCCACTTGCGTCAGTCCATTACTACCTCTGAAGGGCTGTTCTTCCTCCCAAAGAGATAGGTCTAGTGGTACTACAGTCTGCAAGACCCATCTCCATACAGGGATACCCCTAGTGTCACCAAACATAAGCTGCTGTCCACCAGTGATGACCACCGGACTCCATGGGTATCTTCAGTGATTCCCGGTAAGGTCTGCAGCACCAGCCTTGCCGCAGTGAACGCTGCTCAACCAGAATCCCATTACGAGACTGACCTGAACCAAGCTGAGGCTGGTCAAACTCATAGCCAGAGCAAGGCTGAAAGGCAACGCCACCAAGATCACAAACTGGGGCTTGCATCCATAAAATCAGCCTGCCAGTCCGATTTGCCTTTTGTCAGGAACAGTCTGCCATGCAGATAACATAAGGACAGGTATAGAAAAGCATGGGAAAACAGCCGAGCTAAACTAGCTTGACTCGTTACTACCCATGAATTAAGCTCACTTCAATTGCAGAGTAAAAAGCAGGATATAAAAGTGTAGTTAAAGGAAACAGGAAGATCAGTTTGGTTATCTGAAATACAAGATTTTTTTTCACACTTCTTTCTTTCTTTCTTTCTTTTTTTTTTTTTTTTTTTTTTTTTAGTTCTGTGCTCCTTCATGTTTGGGTTTCAGGCTCTTCATTTGTCTTACAAAATGTTCCAAAGACATAGACCTCTGAGAGCAGGGAGGTAAATACAAAATGGGAAAAAAAATCACAGGAAGGTTTTATCAAAAGTACATCATGTTAGACTAATTTAATATCTTTTTAATAGGAAAAGAGAGAGGAGCAGAGGAGCTAATCTATCTAAGTTTAAACAAAATATTGCATAGAGAGTCTGATGGGAAATTATATTGTCAGTAGAGATTCTGGGAATGAAGACAGTAGTTACAGAGTGGATATGGATCCATAAAGGGCAGGTCGTATGGAATGAAAAGTATCAGCTTTGAGAGCAGTGCTAAATGGTCAGGGGCCAGTCTTGGGACCTTAGAGAAAGAGTTAGGTATGTGCTTATAGAACTGGAAATTTTATGTAGTCAGAAGGTATTTCTGATGATGAGGGACTCCAGATTTCCATACAGGAAAGCTGAAACGGAGACCAAAATAAAACTGTGTCTGTCTGCAAGAACTTCTTCCTAGCTCACGTGTCCTGGGTTAAAACTCTGACTACATTTGGAGTAAGGAAGACTAAAAGATAAAGTAAAGATGGACCCCTGGGATTTTCCCTTCTGCACATGAAATTGTCTGGTCCCTAGATCACCTGAATGTGACGCTAGAAGACACCAGGGCCAAGATGCTGCCAATGATTCGGGCTTCTCCTTCACTCTTCTTGGTAGTTTTTGGCTTCTGTTCCAAGGTGCTGCTGAGTGTGGAGAAACTGGGTGGGAGGCAGAGCAAACAGGGAGAGCTTTGTGCAACCTTGCAGGAGCTGCAGGATCTCACGAGCCACCCAGCCACTTCTCCAGCAGGCACCTCCTGAGAGCCTGGGGCGCCCTGGAGAGCAGCCCCACGGGGGTGCCCCTTTCCTGCGTGGGTCCAGCTGCTGCAGCAACCCCAGCCCCACACAGCCCAGCCTTAGGCACCGCAACAACACAGGCGGACTCGTTCGATAGGGCACTTTTTAATTACTGCATCATCAGCATCAAATAAAAAAATATATTAAACTTTCCGGGAGCAGATGCAGCTTTAAACTTTGGTTTTAAATTAAAAAGGGGGGAGAAAAAGAAAAAAGAAAAGGAGGGGGGGACAAGAAGAGAAAGAAAAATCTGTTTTGTTGCTGCTTTTCTCTGAGCTTGAAAATCAGAAATGGTTTTGCCATCTCATACTGCTTCTGTTTGTCCATTCTTCCTGTCTCTGTTTTCATGTTTTCATTTTTCTATGGCTATGTGGAACACATTTCTCAGTTAAGTACTTGCTTTTGAGAGTTGTTGCCATAACAACCATTTCATTCCACGATATGCACACTATCTCTGAAATACAGAATTTCTCCTTAAAGGAGCATGTGCCACACACATCAAAGAGGAATATGGACTCATTATTTTTACATTATTTTGTGGGCAAATAGATGTTTTCCAATACAGTTTTTTTTTCTAACTGGATTTTCTTGTTCAGTGGAACTGTTTTTTTAAGCATTCCTATCTTATAGCATAATTTTTGTCTGAAACCCAGAACATTAGCAGACAAGAATCTATATTGTTGTTTCTTTTCTCCAAAGGTCTGAGGTAACTATGCTGAAGTTAATGCATTTTAAATCCATCTTTATAGACAGCAAAATTATGTAAATAAAATATTTTAAAATGGATAGTTCTTAAAGTAAAACCACTGTTTTACTGTAAAAGTTAGTGGCTAGAGGAGGGAACATGGTAAACCCTAGGCTACCTTTCAATGCCTTGCTTTTGGTGGTCTCCATATGTGCAATAGAACTTTAACTCCTTTCCCAAAAAGCACCTTCCCAAACTTTTGTATGTTGGAAAGGTCAGAAATGTGGGACTCTTGCTCCAGGGCCACACTGTGGGGAGTTATCAGGGCTTAGGGGACCATGGAGCAGCTCGGGTTGCTGCTGCTGCTGGACTGTGAGCCAGGGTCTGGCTTTTCTCTGAGCCAGTGGTGATTGTGCCCAAGGACACCATGGAGAGGGAGGCAGGCAGGGACACACCATGGAAGCACCAGAGCCCTTAGCATGAGGTTTGCTTGCTGCAGAGGCGCACCACGCTAAAACGAAACTTTTGTTCGTGCATTAATCCCTGGTTTCCTAAGAAAAGCAAAGCTTTAGACCATAAGCGCAAGCAGACTGCTTGACCAGCAGGCTGGTCAAAGCAAGGCCCGTGTGGATGTTTTACAGTTAAACTTGATGATCTTGAAGGTCTTTTCCAACCCTAATGATTCCATGGTGATTCAATGCACTCCTCTGGCCTCATCATTTACCAGACTTTCCCCATGTCTCTTGCAGAGCCATGCCCTTCATGGCACAAGGAACGTCCACAGCCACTGGTAGAAGAGATTGGTCCTTGAGGACCCTGTGGTATCTCTTCGTTCACCACAGGTGGTGGGCGCTGCTTGGCACCATTGAGGCATCCTGCTCCTCTTCCTTACACAACTCTCCCTTTGCCACCCACCTCCATCAGCTTCAGCAAAGGAGCCTTCACAGCCCATTGTCATCTCCACGATGACCTTGAGTACCATGGCATCATTGTCATTCTGTTACAGCCTGCACTACTCACCCTCTGTGCCACTGCAGCCCAGGGCCACATCTGCGCCAGCCACGTCGGAGCCTTCTGCCATGGCAGAACCATCGGGCTGCATTACGACCAGGAGGGAGAAGTGTGAGTATAGCTCACGCTACACAGTCTAACAGCATGGAGAAAGCAACATTTCCCCAGCTCCCAAAGCTGTTTATCTCACTGCTGCACCAAAACTTCTTTCGAGCCACTGTCACACCTTGCTCCTAGTCCTGGTCACCCTCAAAGTGGAGCATCCAGGAGACACAGGCAGGCAAGGAAAGGAGTAGGGACCTGCATTTCACACCAGTGTTTTAACTCCCATGGTTTTTAGCTGTCAGGCTGAAAACCTCAGAAGTGGAAGGAAGCAGTAGCTAAATAAGCTGCCAAGACTGGAACTCTTTAGCAGCATGGAGACAGCCAGAAATTGTTTAAAGGATGCTTTGCTCTGCAGCGCAAGCAATAGGTTCTGCAGAGAGGAAGGCAGCCAGAAAACTCCCTTATTTCTGACCATAGCTGCTTCTGCTTTCCAAAGAAAAGCAAGTCCAAATTTCTAGAACAGAAACATGAGGAACGTGACATCCTGGATGAAGAGAGAGAGCAATGCCGTTAGCAGAGAGGCCAGAAGGCGATGGAAGGTGCGCGAACCTGTAATTGCAAGACCAATGTCCTGGGGAGGAGGCTGTCCCCAGCCCTCACTCAGGGCCTCTCACAGCCCCCCAAACCAGCTCTGGATAGAGATGCCTGGATTTTATACAAACCATGAAGAGACCATGCAGAGAGACCAGCTCTTTGGGCCAGCACTGGAAGCACCTACTGAGCTAAAGAACCCTGTCAAGCTCGAGGAAAGCAGAAGCTCCAGTAACCCAAAAGCAGAGGAGCTGCTGGGGGAGATATCTCCTTGCAAAACCCAACTGTGACCCACACAGCCTGAAACAGGCTTGGCTCAGCCCCAGACAAGGGGGTTGCACCATGGCAAGACCTATACCCATTGGTGACCTGGGACAGGCCTAGTTTGTCAGCACTATTCTGAGCCTCCACGGGGCTTTGTGTCCTCCAGCACAGAGCAGGGGAAGGGTCCTCCACCTTCCAGGGACCCACTTGGCCCCCAGGCTCTGCAGATGGGTCTGTAGACAGCAGTAGTCTGAGTCTGTCAGGCAACAGGCAGCAGAACTGCTGAGGGGCCAGTGGCCCAAGGCAGCAACAGGAGACAACAGATGTTCAAATATTTATCAGAAAACAAACTGGTTTTTAAGAGTTACATCATGGGTCTCTCTGGCATGAAAACTCTGTGGGTATCTTTTCCTAAACATCTCTCTCCCATGACCTACAGTAGCTCCAACTCTCCGCCAGCTGCCAGGACCAGAGACATCTGTAAAGAGGCTGCTGGAGATCTCCTCTGTGGCAGACACCCGGCAAGCACAGTGGATCTTCTCTTTGAAATCAAACATCCTTTACTCTGGCTGGGTGCAAGGAATTCCCAGTTCAGGTCCTGGTACCATGACAGCTATGGGGCTGCTCGTCCCAAGAGCGCTCTGCAATTAGTGCTATACATGAGCTTATATCTGAGGGTGAGACCCGAGGACTGCCGCCCTCCAGCACTGCTGGACATGTGCTAGTGGACACATCGGTGCCTTTCGGCGTTCCAGTGCTCACCGCTCCGTCTGAGATACAGCCACCTCCTCCAGCAGCTTGCCAAAGACTCCTTTGAACCCTCTGCCAACATGAACATTTCATTGATTTATTAATGAAGGGCATTCAAAAACACATGTTTGTGAGCTCTGTGAAATAGCCTTTAGCTTCTGCTGATTACTCATGCTTTACATCAGAGTGATGTTTTTTAGATGCATTTCAATCAATACAATAGCTTTTTTAGCACACATTACTGCCCGCCTTTGGCTAACCAACCATTACGTTTCTTTTCAAGTGCCCATTTGCATCAAACTAACCCCAAAGATGCAACATATCTTTTTCTGACTGTCACCTGGCTTTTGGCAAACATTCCCATTTAGGTTTCAAAATGCTCCGCATGCCCAGGCTTTATTTCTGAGTGATTCAGACAAAAGGTTGGATGCATTGTGTTATTTTTGGCAGGGAATTACTCTCTATGCAACTTTTCCTGTAACAGCAGAATGAATATTCAAGCTTACTCTTTTCCCCAGTGTTTGCCTACAGAGCAATTTTAGAGTTTTCAGCCAGCAACCCCAAACCAGGGAACGTACCATGGTCGTGAGGAAGTGTTAAGTTCTGTGCTGCTGCGGTTTCACTGCTTTTGGTACCCATGATAGCTGTTTCTAGCCCCAGGAGCTGCTTTCATCTCTTTGACTCAGCATAAGCATGGCCTGTGTTTAATTACTGCATCCAGGATCTTTCACTGCAAGCCAACTGCTATGGCATCTGAAAGGCTTTTAGTGATTTAGTACCAATGGTTTTGTACTTTGGACCTCTTCTCTGAATATCCACCCATGCTGGTAAGAGTTGCCATTATGTGGAATACATGGCAAAAGGTTCTGCTTACAACGCAGCACAATAACTGGCCTTTTTCACCATCATTCAGCCTAGTCAAGCCAAACCCAACTGTCCTTGCCATATTTTCAATGCTCCAGCTGCACTTTTATTGTTTAGGTCATTCTGTCCAAACATGCGATTCCACTTTTCACTGGAAGGGCACAAAGCATTCTGCGTGTTTTAAAGGACCATTCTTTGTTGGTAGTAAAACGCACACTGTTAAATAACACAGCTGTTGTCTTCATTTGTTCAGTAGTAAAATGAAAGCAAACGTTAATGCAATGGAGGCAGGGGGAAGGGAGCGGGTGCTTCTGCTGACTTTGCTCCTCCACACACGTTACGGACCAGCTTTCCAAGTGTATTCGGCACCTCCGGTATTTCCTTATTTAGATGACGGCTTTGGCGAATTCCTCTGGGCCTATCCTGGCCAGGCTTTGGAGCCCATCATACATTTAAACATCTCAGCCCACTATGACAAAGTGATGACAGTCCAAGGAGAGTGACATTCTTCCTGTTGCCTCCCACCTGCCATGCACCCTTCCCCATCAGTCACACAGCCTACCCCAACCTGGAGTACGTTTTCCCACTGAGTTGCTTCCTGCAGCCCTCGATCACAGCTAGTTCAGTCACACGGCCCCATCAATCTGATTGCACCTTGCTGAGCAGCCTGAATGACTAGGCATGAAGTGGAGGAAAGATTTGGCAGCAGCATCTCTGACAGTATCAATGAGAAGTAGCTTTGCCACTGGGCTTCAAGTAGAGGAGCAGGTTTGAAACGTGTAAGCTCTAAAGCTGCTTACACACATTGCATTTCCAAGGATATTGCAAGTACCTGAGAACATATATGATCTCAGCTTCCCTAGGTACCAAACACGGAGTATTTTCATCCCTAAGTTGGTGGCAACACCAGTCCATGGCTGCAATTGAACAACAGACTCCACAGTTCTGTCCCCTGCACAATATTCTCCAGGAAAGCAAGGATTTTCATGTGAGAAGGACCATGCTTCACTGTCAAGGAGGTACTCACTAAATACTGAACTTGCCTGTTTTCCTGTAGGTGCTCTTGTCCTCCCTCGTGCTGGACATTCATTTCACACAAAACAGTCTGGAAAGCTCCTGCTATCAACCATCGGCTTTTCCAGATGTCACAATTTTCATTCCTTAAATCTGTAAAAATTCAGAGTCTGTCTATCGTATTCCTCTTCCCCAGTTCCAGCAAGGGTCTGTGCTTCTGGGGAAGAGGGTTCGAGCAGTAAGGTTAGGCACGTGTGACGTACCAAGTGACACCATCACTCTGTGAAGGGTGTAAAAGACAACCCATCTCCATTACTGCTAGGTGGGTTATCAGTTTAGGGAAAACTTTCCTGTCCTGCAGCCGTGATAAGAACTTATGCTGACAAGAACAGAGTTGCAGCACAGCAGTGTTTGTCCCCATCCATCATTGTGCTCCCATGATCTTCCTCTGGTTTCTGTAGTTATGTAGCTATTTCCTACAAATCTTTCCTCCTGGATCTGCTCTGGCCTCTGCACAGGCTCAGATTTCATCTCCTTGGTCAGTGCTGCATAGTGCTGCCAGCTGGGACAGAAATAACTGTGCATTAGCAGCTCCTTCCTGCTGTCCGCATCTCTGCTAGCAGGGTTATTCGTGCTTGGGGGAAGCTGTAAGAGCAGAGAGCTAGAGATAGTGTCTGTGCTATAGAGCCCTTAATACAAAGACTTCTCTTCTTTCTGGAGGCAACATGTCAAGCTAAATTGAAAACACTATACGTAACTGCAAAAACATCCTCAGTCATCTGAGAGAGACATTTAAGCACTAAGTGTTCCTGATCCAAAGACCAGCAAATCCCACATCTGTGGGATTAGAGCCTCATTCCACTCCTGGTGTGAGCTTTTCCACTGACTTCAGTGGGTGCTGCTGGTCTGGCATGAGGATCAGGAACCTAAAAACCCAGAGAGGGGTTTTCAGATTCCTGGAGACACCATTCACCACCAAAATGGAGGGAATTTGGTGGGAATGGCTTGGCCAGTGAATGCCAAGAGCTCCTGCAAATCTAACCAAAAGCTCTGTCAACAGAGAGGAAAGGAATGGCTATCAGCCTAGGGGCTAGAGCTGAGAATAGCAAAATGAAATTAAGAAAGGGAAAATGTAAGGTGAGTAGCAGTAAGCATGTCCCAGAGTGAGATCTATCAGATGCTGAAATATCCCCTTCAGGGAAATGGTGACAGGTCCATCACTTTAGAAATTGAAAGTGAATAAAGCATAAGACAATGTGGAGAGAAAAGCTCGTGTTGAATTGACTCAAGCACTTACCTGTATTTCTCTCTGTTTCTCCCTGCCTACTCCACTACCAAGTTTTCTATCACACTCATGACATGCTATTAAAAATATGCAGCCATCCTGGGCCGAAGTGCAGTGTAGGAGTGAGCATCTGGAACATGACATGTGGCTCTTCAGAACTTGCTGTCTCCACCAAGGGGATTACACCTGAGAACTGGCCAAATGATCAAGGAGAGGGAGGGAGAGCTGATGAGCCACAAATGTGCAAGATGTATGAGGACGGAGCTCATTTGAGAAATATTTTTTGATTTTTATTTCTCTCTTCCATGGCTCTCCACTGCAGTGAAGGCCATAATGAGGAAGGCAAAGCCTTACCACGCTGCTTGTGGTGCCTTTTATGATCTGCTGAAGGAACTGAGCCTTGGGGAGGACATTCCTCCTAGCCTTCTACAACAGCGAAAGCAAGCAGTGAAGCTGTGGAGCTGATGGAGGACATCAATCTCTCCAGGAGGATAACGTATGGGCAGTGAGAGGCTAATAAACACAAGAGAAAGCCAAAACAGCATGAAATGTGATGAGGAGACAGAAAGCAGATGAGATTTTAATATAGATCAGCGAGGTGCAGAGGGAGCAGAGGCAAACAACATCATGAGCATGTCCAGGTCATCCAGCCATGGTGATCCACAGCCCAGAAATGCAGACAAGGCCCAGGATCAAGCTGAGTGGTAAACAGGGCTCAAAACGCCGGCAAAGCAAAGCAGGGCAGCACGGAGACCTCAGGAGAGGCAGGAGGTGACAGGGTACCCATCTCCACTGCTGGCACCGCTCAGTGATGATCTTCCCTCGTCTAACAATGGAAAAGGGTTTCCCCTGGAAATCAAGATACGTATTGCTAAACTTTTAAGCTTTCAGGGGCCTTAACACAATGTTGTTTTACCTGCCAAACTTGCAGCCTGGATCTATGTTTCCAGCTATAGTGAAGAATTTATTTTGGCATTGGTTTCTTGTTGCAAATAAAACTGAACCAAGGGCAGGATGTTGTCTTTTACTAGTCTGAGATGACTAATTATTAAACTCATTTTGTAAAGGTTACCGTATACAGAAAAGCAATTATACAGAGATTAAGACAAGTTCAGAAACCTGATTCATTGTGAAACTATGGTAAACCCAAATCTTGTACTATTTCTAATTTTTAATGACCTCAGGAACATTTTATTTAACTGCGATGTCAAATGTAATTCCAAAATGGGAGATTAAATATATTTTGTGGGTTTTTTTGTTGTTGTTTTAACACAGTGCAGTGCACAAATTTCCAGTGCTAATTCTGTTAGTGGATTTCAGCAGCCTGGAAGGAGAGCTGTGTATGGAGAGAGATGGATCCAGGTTAACCCCTGTGTGACAATGATGCTTTGAGCCTTGCTGGCTCCGGGCTCCTGCTTGGGCTCAGCTCGCTTCTGCAGCCCGGATCAAACGGGCATTTCCAGTGCTGCCCTGGAGCCCCAGCATCCTTCATCACCCTGTCCTCAGCAGCCACCTCTGCTTCAGGATATGGGAGTGGGCAGGGAATTGGGTTCAGCTGGTCTAAAAGGCTCTGACACCTTCCCCTGCATTGGGGACAGTCTGAGGGTGGCTCTGGCCCACTGGCCCTGGGGCCCAGCTCTCCTTTCACCCATGAGATCCAGAGCCGGGGCAGCAGCACCCAGGCATCTCAGCAACCCAACTCGGGGCTGAATCTGATATTCGTTAAACAAAGTTTCTGCTGTTTCTGCTTGAAATGGTCTTTTATGGAGAAAGGTGTGTCAATGTACTCCTGTAGTCAGGGTGAACACTGGAAAATGGTGTTGAAATATCTCATTCTAGGCTAAATGAAGCGTTGCAATGCTCTTCCATTTGTTCTCCAAAATGGATTTTACTTACCCAGGCCACCCAAAACTTTCGGTTTTCAGCTCAAGCAGCGACTCAAGCAGGCAGTTATTATTACGTCTCCAGCTTGTGGCTGCTTCAGAGCGGGATGGGCCGCTCGCAGCCACCACCGGCCATGCAGGTGGCTCTGCAAGGAGCTCCCAGGAGTGGAAAAACCCTGACACGGGAGAGCCGGACTCACTGCTGCGGGTGGGCAGTATCCTGCCATGACCCGGCCAGCGCCCCCGGTGCAACCAGACCCATCCCGCAAGAGAGAGCCTTCCTCCCAGCAGGCAATATTAATTAGTATATTGGGCTCTTTATTTAAGGGGCACACTGGCCTCTAGCGGTGCACAGAAAATCACTTTGTAGCACCAGCTGCAGAGCTGTGCTTGCAGAACTGGTTGTTGACACAATAACTGGGGTGGATATAGATATATATATATATAGACGTGTGTGTGTTTGTTCCTTTAGTTACATACATACAACATCTATATGGCCTGATATACTATATGCATACCATACCTATCCCACCCCCATGCGCCCTTGCATGCAATTGCTCTCTCATTACCTGGCCTGCATGAGTTTCCTTGCTTTTCCTCTCTGGCAGAGCCAAAATAGCTCTCTGTAAAGTTAAACCAAGCTGAGCACTGTAACTAAAAGCAAGCCCAAGCTCTGGGGCCTAGTGATGCTTTGATAAAGTGGTGGCCCCATCCGCATTATGATTCATTGCTCTCACTGTGTGCAAACAGATAGGCTTTTCGTGGAAATCTGGAAAGCAGAATGTCAAAACTTGGAACAATTTTGGCTGAAGAGTTCAATCAGAAAAGCAAACCTTTCCCTGGAAATCCAGGGTGGAGAGAAGTTGATTTTGGCACAGCAGAGAGTGGGGAATATTTGTTCTATCAAGAGTGGCAGACTGTGATGGGAATAATGAGTGCAACCTAGCAGATCCCGAGAGCAAGTGAGTAAGATCCTCAAACAAATACCGAAGCCTCAGGCTTATTTCTCCCGAGCACAGATTTTCAAACTAGAGCTGGTGAGTAGTTTTCCTTGTTTCCCTAACAGATTCCAAGGGAAGAAGACCCTGATCCCTGCGTGACTGCAGGTACCTTGCTCGCCTTTGCTTGCACCCATGTGCTCAGGCAGGAAGGTGTGAAGGAAAAGTTGCCAGCAAGGCTCATGGGGGAGAAACTCTTGGTAAATAATCTGCTCAGGTGTCTTTAGCCAAATAACGGATGTGGGCCCATCTCACAGGATCAGAAGCTCACGGGGTAATTCAGGATAGGGAGGGACCACTGAAGGTCCTCCAGCCCAGTTGCCAGTCTCCTTTTCTGCCCTTGTATCTAACACAGACATTGAACATGCTCTTGGTGATGGTCCCTTAGGCTATTCACCCAACGGGGATGGGACCTAGGACATGGAGAGCTGGGCCAGAGCACAGCCTTGCCCTCTGCTCTGCACGGATCTCAGGGATGAGCTATCCCATGCTCCATCATTTCCTTGGGATCCAGCACTGTTCCAAGAGCATCAGCTGTTTGAGGCAGGTGATTCACTGCCAGCTCCAAGTCATGCACCTATCACGAATGGAAAATAAGCCACTCTTGAACCAGAGAGTCAGGGCAGCTTTTGAGCCTGACCAAACATGCCCTCTTATCTGCTAAGCTGCAGGATGAGAAGGTATTTACTGTCTGCAGAATGGCAGAGGGAAAGGAGGGAGGAAAGAAGGAAAGGAGAAAAGAAGGGTGGAAAGAACAAGGGAGGAAGAAGGAAGGAAGGAAAGAAGGAAGGAAAGAAGGTCTGCAGAACTTCACAAGGAGGAAAGAAAATTAGAAATGAAATTGTGTTCCTAAACCGCTTCCATGCACTTTTTTTTTTTTTCCCATGGCATTAACTGTCATTTCGGTTTTGCTTGATTTCTGTAGAGATGCTCAGACCCTTTTGGTCATTTTTGGTTTTTTGCAGGAAAACTTACCCTAACTTCAGTATCAGTTTACAGAAAGGGACATGACAGCAAAGATGAAGGTTTCAGGCACAACTGTTTATTTCCCACTGACCTGGAATATGCTAGCTGAAATATTAACTGAAGACAACATCTCTGAACCAGATTTCTTCTGTATGGCCTCCTTACCCAGAGCGTGAAGAAAATAACACTCCTCAGGCAGCTTCAAAACTGAAGGAGGCTCACCCTTTCATCGCAGGATCCGTCCCTTGCTCTTGTGTGAGGGTTGTGTTATTGCTTTTCTTCCTGTTATTATGTGTGCACAGAAACGCGTCCTGACCACCTCCTCCCCCTCATCATCACATTGAGACAATGTTTTCAGAGTACTTTGGCCTGTCCCTTGCTTTGGTATAACATGAAA
The DNA here is from genome assembly GCF_000705375.1 of Tinamus guttatus. Next base: position 101,465 of record NW_010576472.1, read on the forward strand.
AGAGGCAGAGAGTGAAAACCCCTGAATCCTGGCGTGTGTCAAAGTTAGCCTTAGAGACATTAAAGAGCATCTTGGGGACAGTAGGACTCTTTATGGCCCCAAAGGTGGGGTTGAGCATGAAGATTTTGCTAGCTGGAGGTCAAGTGCCACTGAGAGAAGCTTGCTGTGGCACCCTGAGTGCCGTGCCTCTGTGCAGAGAGGACCTGGGATGCTGAATAAATACAGCAGGGTAAATTTGGGTTATGTGGAGCAGACAGACATGATACAGCTTTGTCCTGGGAGGTTCCTCTCTCTCTGTCATTGGAGACCCAATCCCTTCACTCTGGAAACCTTCCCTGTAACAAGGGAAAAACCTCTGCACACCTCTCTGGGGTATCTCCAAGTCACAGTAATAAGGAAGAGGTGAAACAAGTCAAGACAAAGAAATTAAACAATTGCTTTCAACCCACAGCACATTAGTCTGGTGGGATATCACTATGCCTAGTAATTACCCTTATCAATCAAGGATGATGAGAAACTTCATATTCTTGACTTCTAATTGCTCACCAGAGCACTGAGGATACGTGCGGGTATGGAAGGCGGGCCGCTTCCCTTGGTGTTCTCACCCAAAACTTCTGTTACATCCCTGCTGTTCAAGAGCAAGTTGTGAGACAGCAAGTCAGAGATGGAGCTGCAAAACCATTGCAAACCACCTAAACACCCGGATTAAAAGTCAATGAGTCATTATAATGATATTCATAATGATTTGACAGGAGTGCTAAGAGCACAAGCCAGCCTGGACAAAACTCAGGCTTGGTTCACCTCAGCACTAAGGCGTCTTTGCTTCTTGTCCCCAGGGCCAGCAGCTCCAGCATGGCAAGGCACAGGAAGAGCCGTGGGTTTTGTGTGAAAAGCTGCGGTTTTGTTACAAGAAAGGCCAGACCCCACAGCTGTGCATCCACCTGGATGGGGATCAGCTGGGTTGGCCCCATTGCTGGCTGATGCCTATTGCTCCAGTGTTTGGGTAGATAACAAAATATTATAATGGATTGAAACACCGGCCTGATCCTTTCGGTGCTTCGGTCCTTCCTTTTTTTGCACAAAAAAATACCCTTTGCTGCCTAGGAATCTTCTCTGCTGTTTCTTTGCACTTATCCAGGATGGCTCATTTAATCCCAAATGATAATCTTTGTGGGGTACTGGAACAAAATTAGACTTGGAGAAAAGGGATTTTCCCCGTCCCCTTCTTGCTATGGGCTGAAGAGCAGAACTGGCTGCAGACTCACAGCAAGAGAGACCTAACTCCAACACTAATTCTCTCTAATGCAAGACATGGATTTGAGCTGGCTGGTGAGCCACATGGGTTGTAATAAATATTTCTGTTTAGTAACCAACCTGAATGTTAACAGTGTCCTTGATCCAGGCTCAGTCAGGATAGATTTTTTTTTTGTTTTGGTGAAACACAATCAAGTCTTAAAAAAAGGGGGGGGGGGCAAATGTTTTGACTCCCTCTGAAACATGTTTTCTTTTCCCCAAACAAGCTCTCACGCTCTACCTTGAGGTTATTTACTACTGAAACCTGTTTTCCGTGTTATACTTTGACTTCTCAAATACAGGTGACACCCTGAAATGAAAGTGGGAAGTTTTTGCTTTGGAGATTTCGAACCATTTTTTTTTGTCATCAACGACCAAGCGAAACATCTTGTTTAAAAAAAGCCCGATGAAAATATTTTGACATTTTCAGAATGTTCTCTCATTTCCCTCAGCCAAAACACACTGCTCTATTCAAAGCAAACGCGCAGATCCCTTCAGCCCCAGCAGCACATGGGGGCTTGTGGAATTCCCTGCTAAAGCTGCATGGACATAATCCAAGCAGGCAGGGAGGGACAGGGAAGTCACAGCGGGGATGCAGCGGGAGGCCACAGTGAGGTGGGCACTGGGTTGTGTGGTCCCACAAGGACAACGGGAAGAAGGTCTGGAGAATCAGAGAGGGACAGGAGCTCCTGTGGGGATGGAGAGCAGCAGGACCGTCACGGCACAGCAGCGCCAAGCCCTCAAGGAGATGCTGGTGCTGATGGACTGGACCGTGCCTGCCAGGGTGAAAATCGGGGCCAAATGGGAGCTTTTCCATAGAAACCCTTTCCTGCTGTTCAGGGCTCGCAGAGGTTCAGAGCTGTGAGCAGCAGGGATGCTGGTCCTGCGTGCCTGCTGATCCTGCAAAGAAAGGGAGCTGAACCTGAAAGACAGCGAGCTGCAGAGCACATGCCCTTTTGGGTCCCATCCAAAGCAGTTTCCATAGCAAAGGAACAGGCATTGTACACATTACCGACAAAATCAGAGATGGGGTGATGTCTCGCTATGCCTGTATTTCCTGTTATTTTACCCGATTTACACGTGGATTCATAGGTGATTCATGGGGTTCATGACCTTCTCAAGTACTGTGCTATTGGGGAGCCAATGGGAGGTTGCTAAAATTAGTGACTAATTTCTTGAATTCTGCATTATAGGCATTGCAGAGCCCTCCCAAGCCAGGTCCCAGCCAGGTGCAAGCAACCCCGTATTCATGGGCTGCAGGAAACGGTGCATCCTTTGCTTCACCTGGCAACTGCTCCCCCTTCTCAGTGGGGCTGTGGAGGGTTATGGGTCTGGGGTGGTTTCCAAGGCCTGGCAGCAGCTTCATTCACCAAGTCTCTGGCTGAGAACTCAAAACATGGCTCAAGCAGCGGCAGGGTTTGGAGCTGACTCCAAGCCCATATCTTATTTTGAAGCAGCACAGATGCCCTGATGTGCCCTGCAGATCCCTCCCCACTCTTGACTGCCTGGAGAAACTAGACCTCCATTTTTGCGGCCTGAATTGCCCGAAGTCCTTGACACACATTACTCCAGATGACTTTTCATGAGCTATAGAAGGATGCAGAGCTTCAAAAGCAGTTTTAGAACGACATAGGGGTGAGCTGCGTGGCAGGGTGCTGTAGGATTGAAGGTCTACCACTTCTCTGGGGTCATCTGCTGCCATTCGTGCCTTCCACCTAAGGTAATGGTGGAGCAGGGAGGACTCAGCATCTCTGTCTCAACCTTACTGTTACGAGGCCAGTTTCCCCAGCTGAACTTCTAGCCCAACAGTTTATCCTCACATCAACAGCACAAGGCCGCACAGATGGAGGATTTCAAAGGGAAATTATTTAGATAAGACATTATCAGGTATACTTTGATGTCACTTGAGCTTATGGGCTTAATGTAGAATGATGAATCACCCATCCAAACACATATTATTTTCCCTGGAGGCACTGTCCCGTGAAATTTATTTCCCTCTGAGGGGCCTTGTAAATCATTTGCAACAAATAATCTACAGTATCGCAGACCCTACATGTCCTGAAATCTGAAGTCATGTGTCAAGCCATTGGCTTAAAAATCATGAGATTTTCCCTCTCTATCAGGGAGAGAGCTGGCCGGCTCTCTGGTATCTGAGCCTTTCCTCTTCACTTGCCCCATTTTTTTCCAACCTTCCTCTCTATATCTCAGAGCTGCCAGTGCACTCCTCTGTCTTAAATGAAATCAATGGTTTCCTAAAATCTCTTGATTGAGTTGCTGGAGCTTTCCAACACGAGCAACATGATGTCTAGTCATTTCTGCTGCTGTTCTCAAGATGATAGAAAACAGACCATGATTTGCCCCAAGGTGTTTGCCATGTTATATCTGACACCACCCTTTACCACATGAGTCACACAACCTGGCCTGGGACAGCTAGGGAACAAGTGGCAGGCCAAGCTCAGGTCCTGCTCTGGAATCTTCTTTATCACAGGCAACTCTTTATCACAGGCAACTCTTCTTTATCATGAGCAACTCAGGTGCTGCCATATTTTGGGAGGTCCATTCAGGATAGACTGTTGCCTTTTTGGATCAAGCCACTTTTTGAGTAACTCACGGCTTTTAACTCACTTCTGCATTTTGCACAAGGCAGTTCCCTCGCCCTGTGCCTCACATCGTCTCTCCTTCCCGGCTGTCCTTCTCATGCTGCTCCGTCCTGGATGGCTTCACCTCCTTGCAGCCCTGCCATGCCATTTGAGGGGACATTACCAGGTAATCATTTGTATGGAGCTGCTGCACTTGGCCCTATCTGATCCAGTAGCTACTGAAAACTCATCTCAGCGTTACCACGCTCATTTTTCAGAGCGTTCCTGTTGTTCTTTAGCCACGGAAGAACCACCTGTCAGGAGAAAGCTCTGTACTTTCACTATGACACTTTCTGGTAATGAGATATTTATTAATGTTCATTTCTTCTTAAAGGAAACAAACCAAACCCAATCCTTTATCTTTGTCTCGGTATTTAAGTTATGAGTAACACAGGAAGCTATTAGGCCATGAGACAGCAAATACACCCTCCTTGGAAGCCCGTGGGTGTAGGAGGTATAGTGATAAAACCAAGATAGATCTAATCACTCCCATTTACCTAGAGCTTTCTGCAACTCTTGAAATCATGTAGGGATCTAAAGATGCTTTGTCTTTCTTTTATGAGAAAAAGAAACTGTGATTTAACAGTTTAATCACTTTTGTCACAAAGAAACACAAAATGAAGCCCATCATCAGGATATATGTTTTTAAGGGCTGTGTTTAGTTTCCCTTCAGTAAGGAACAATTTTAACTTCTGAGCAGCTGGTAAGATAGACACATTTTAAATAAAGCCCTTGCTGGTATCACTGGCCAGGTTTAGATCCAGCCCTCTGAAATGGCAGCCCCACTAATGGTTTAGTGATGATGTCCGTGGCCTCCAGCTACTGATTTTGGGCACTTACTTAACAGGTCTTCAAAGGTTACTTGAGGCTGACTTGGTATTAGCCACATACCAAAGAGCCTCCCTAGCAGCAAGCAGGATTTGGCTTTCAAATTTTTGCCCAGTATTGACCTTTAAATGACCTTGTTGAAGCTGCAGGATACAAGCACTGCCTCCTGCCACTGTCCGGCACCCGCGGAAGGCGCAGACGACCTGCACAGGTTGCATCCTCCCCTATGCAATGGATTGCAAACTTCTCTAGGCTTCTGCCAGGCTGCTACCAGATATTTGAATGCGATCAGAGCTTCTCAAGAAGAAAATTAAATAACTATTTCCTTTGCCATTATAATCACACCCATGTGATTCATTAGCAAGGCTGGAAACTTTGCAGATCTGTGCCAAGGAAGTCGCAGACCTCACCCAATGCTGCGGTCACAGCTCTTGCCCCAGCTATGGCTCCTGGGGCCTCGTGTAGCCAAGAAAATGTTCCCAGTGGTCCTGCCCCCCACATGCTTTGGGCTCTTGGTCTTAGTCCCCTTCCTGCATCTTCTGCCTTCATCCAGCCCAGCCTGGCTCCTGCCATCCTTACACGTGATGCTCGGTCACCGGAGAAGGGTCACAGACCAGCCAGAGGACATCGTCTCCCAGCCTTGGCCAGCACAGATGGGATCTCTGGAGCTTTTAATTACAACACTTTTGCCAATTATGTATATGCAAAATGTGATTTCTCCAATAATGTGTGGCACAGCCAAACTGGGGCAGGTTTGGAGAGGAAAAGCAGGACATCTCCATAGCAAAACAATCATCTCTTTCCAGGCTTCAAAGACTTGATAAACTTTCTCAAAGTTCATTATTATTTTATGTAAATATTCAGGTGTGTCTTTTCCTCCTATTTCTTAAAAAATGATGAAAAGAAGCAGAGCTCAAGTGCTGCTGTCTGCCTGGACAAGAGAAGCAGAAGTGATCACAGAAGTGACCTGTGAACTTTTTTTCCTCAATAACCTTTCTTTTAACACTCAGCTTTTATTTCATAGCTTCTGGCAGGGATGGATGACTGCATTTCCCAGTGCCAGGCCATGGCAGTTTGGAAAAACATCCTGTTGCATTGGCTGCTGCACAGATGTCCAGCAAGACTCAAGAGAAAGTTGGAAAAGGAAAAACTCTTCATGGGGCTTTAGAGGAAAAGGCATCCTCTTGTCACGTTGGTGTCTGCACACATTGGTCTGCATGGAGCTGGGGAAGGGGAAGCTGCTCCACACGCAGGCAGGAACCAGAGAGCTCTCTGGTAGCTCCATCGGCTGCAGCATCAGCCAGAGATGATCTAGGGCACAGCCAGCCTCAGCAGCCAAGCAGTGCTGGAGGAGCCTGGCAACAGCCATGTACTTAACAAGAAAAGCATGTAAAATGAGGACTTTCCATTTTAGCAAGACCAGGCCAGGTTGAGCAAAACGGGAATTTCCTAACGGAAACTGAATTTGTTTTGGAAAAAAAATGGCTTTGTGTAAACAGGAACTTTTCACTGAAATGTGCCAGTTTTCCTGAAGTGATTTGTGAAGAATAACTGCTTAAAATCACGAATGAAACAAAATCACCATCCCAGTGTCTGGGAGCTCCCATTTTAGAGGCCAATGACTTAGGCGGAATCCTCTACCTGAAAGCGAGCATTTACCCCTTTGGTTTTTGGGGTAAATGGGCTGGACAGAGCAGGCATAGAGACATGTGGTGCAGAGCAATGCCTGACCTTCTGGTCCTCAGTGGATCTATAAAGAGGCTAATCCAGATCAGGCAAGTCCCATTTCTCATGAGAAATGTCAGAAAGTCACATTTCCACTGCAGCCCGTCATGGGAACGTGTTTGAAATCACGGCCAGTTCTGCAGAGCAGGATAAGCACTCCTCACTCACCTCTCATGACGAACACCTTGGAGCACAAGCGCCTCTGATCTCTATCACTGCATCACCTCATTTCCTAACACCGTGCTTGCGAAGGCAGCAGTTATGAGATGAGCTGGCTGGTTCATCCAGGACAGCTGCTACAATTCTGGCAAAGACAGATGCAGCACATCCAGAAAGTCACCGGCAATGCTCGGACAAACAAAGCAATTTAGGTGACTTGACCCCAAAAAGTCATGACTCCAGCCTCCATGGTGTGACAAGTAAGGCTGAGGCCATGGACCACAACTGTGATGGGTCTGAAACTTCAAGAAGAGCAAAGCTCTATGCAGCCAGCTCAGCTCCACACATCATAGTGCCTCATGAACCGTAAGAGTGCTCGTGTATCCTGGATTTATATTGCTGTCACCAAGCACCAACAACTACCAGGACATTTGTATTGTCTCCTTTTTTCTGATCTCAGCTGTCAGTAAAAGAAAATGTTATGGTTCTAACACTGAGGGTAGCAAGAGAAGGTTTGAAAAGCTCTTTGGCTACTTAGCACTCTGAAGTTAGGAAGCACGCAGAGGGGACCCTGGAGTTTTAGAATCTCATAATTTTGCAGCCTGAGTCCTGATTTCAGGGAGCTGGGGCCTGGCCTGAGAGCAACATCGTGCATACTTTTCTGCACGGTCCATGGAGGACCCTTGCAGAGCACAGTTTTAAGTTTTGTTGGACTGTAGGTTAAGTGATTCCTCTCTAATCTGTGAAAGAAACATTTTGGAGTGCTTTTCATTGGATTTTCTTTTATTTTGCAGAGAGGAAGGGGAAGTTTCATAATTTTGGAAAGTTCATAATTTCCCCTTCCATCTATGAAAAATGCTCTTTCACCTGCTTATAGGTAGACAAATTCAGAAAATATGTGTTGGTGTAAGGCATCATCCGCAAAGACTTGTTAAATCAAAATCTAGATAAGTAGTTTAGTCATCTTAATTTTAACTAAAAAATGCAAACTTGTATCACCCGCAAAGGCTTGTTAAATCAAAATCTAGAGAAGTAGTTAAGTTTAGTCATTTAATTTTAACTAAAAAATGCAAACTTGCTATTTTTTTTTTGGTGAATGATAAAAAAATCTCTTAAAACATTCAAACACCGTTCAGGAAAGTCCTAACTCATTTCTAATCTTAAGTTTCACAAAGTTTTGTTACGCCGCAAGCAAACAAGAAAGAGGAAAAGACAGGAAATCAGCCCCAACAACTTGTCTCATAATGAGCAAAATTTGATTCAGATCTGTTGGCAGAATCCAATCAAACCTGGTTCCAGAATTGCAATATATCTTTGCGGTAGGTTGGTTAGTTGTTGTTATTGTCCTGTTGGTGCTCATCCAGTTTTTGAGAAATCATACCTAAAATCTTGAGTCTCTTACCCATGATGCAGGAGAAAAGTCAAACACGAGCCCAGTACAAGAAGCACAGAGGCAGCCTGACGTGCTGCAAACCAGCTCCACCAGCCCTGGCCGGTTCTTTGGCTTGGTTCTGGCACAGGAGATGGCTTTTCATCTGCAGTCCACTCCTACCAAATTCTTGCACATCTGCACTAACTCGTAAAGAAGCAGAATCCCTACCCTGTGGATCACAAAATGAAGCCCAAGCTCCTAGGGGAGCGATCTCCCAACCCCTGCCTGATGCCTAGCCCACCTCTTGTGCTTCAAAAGAAGATAAAATAAACGGCAGCCTCCAAATGTGCATTGTACATCAAGGAGAAGCTCAGCAGAGCACGAGGTCGGTATGGACCATGGTATGTAGGTATGGGCCCAGCTGTTACTAGGACCAGGTGGCCACACACTGATTACTATGTCCTTGCTCATTTCTCAGCAGTATCCTCAGGTCTGTACTAAATCTGGCTGAGGACATCATAGAGATGTTCTCCCAACCTCCAAACTCAGGCTCATCACAGGTCCAGCAGGGACAATGCCACCCCCAACAGCGCCCGCAAGGACCGCTGTGGTGGCAGAGAGGTAGGAACTCTTTGGGGGTACAGCCACATCAGTTCAGAACTGCCTTCGAAACTGTTTTGGTTGACCACGGAGGGAGGGGGTGGTTAGCCACCAAAACCGGCACTGAAAAGTCACTGCCAGTGAAAACTTGCTTGATTTTTATCAATAATCCCAAAGTAACAATTGAGAAATGAAAGTCTGGGTTTAAAGTGAAGTTTTCACTCTTTCAGATCTCTACCAGCCATGAACTGTTTGCCTGAGAGGTTTCAATACAAACACCTTCACAAGCACCTCTCTTCTCGGCTGGCAGCCATTTCCAGGTAGCCATGAAGTGGCCCCTTTTGGGCTGGTTCTCAACCAGGAAGGTTATCCTTGTCCATGGCTTTGCCAGCAGGAGGACCAGGACATTCATTCTTTCAGCATCAAAGTAATTTTCACAGAGAATAACATGGTTCAGGGTTTGTCAGGATGTTATCCCGAGCAGACTAGAGCAACTCTGATCAGGGAGGAACTTGCTATTTAGTTCTGTCAAAAAATAAATCTAGGGTCATAATGTAGCCAAAAGGGTTGACACCTGGTTGGCCTTAGTATGACATAATTCATGCAGTTGCAATAAAGAAGGTTTAGGTTGAAAGCAAAAATAGAGAGCCAAAAAGGAGATCTATGGTGGAAAGAAGTGATTCCATCAAATAGTAGCCCCCAACCTGCCTCCCCTCTCTACTCCCACCCTCTTTAGTACAGCTTAATATTAAGGTGTTACACACTTATGCACACTCCTTGTCTCCTGCTTTGAAAAACAAATGTACCTTTGTTCTGACCTTTATCTAACAGCAGGAGATGCTCGTTCTGTGGCAAGTTTCAGTGACTTTGTTTTACACGGTCATAAACAAGGGAATAAAATGCCTTTGCAACCTCTCTGTATTTCCAGAGAGCTACTGGAGGATTTGCACATTGCCGCTCTCCCGCTGTAAACTCAGTCCTTTTTACCACATTTGCCATGTGAATGTGAAAGGACAGCAAATCCCCCAGACAAAATGTTTTGAACATATAGGTTGAAACTGGGCACAGTATGGGCAGATGCGACCAGTCTCTTGGGGACCTCAGACCACGCAGAGAGGTCAGCTCAGAATGACTCTTCAGATGCTTTTACATGGGTGAGAGAAGTGATCATATCCATCGATGACAAGCAAGAACCAATGATATCAACATCAATGATAGCAAGAAGGTTTACAGAGTCACACTTGACTAGAAAAGGGCTCTCCAGAGATGCTGAAGACTTGTGCTGAAAGCCCACAACTGTCTTGGCTGCACTCAGTTCAGATTTTCAGCCATGAGACCTGAAAATGAACATTTGGAACAAAGGGAAAATGTTGAAATTCCCAATGACTGGACCATGCTGTGCAACTGAGATCAAGATTAAGCAGTTCCAAAACCCAACTCCCAATAATTCATCCTCCACATCCTCTTCATACGAAAAAATGAAGACAGGGCAGTTTCAAGGCTCACAGACAAGGTGGGAAAAGAAATCTGGGAGTATGTCACGAGCTGATGGGCAGGCTCCAGCTCCTTTAACATTGAGTTTGGAACCAATGCTTAGAACTTACCTCCCACAAAGTATATTACAGGAGTATGGTAGGAATATTATAGACTGCTGATTTGCCAAATTGCTACAGATAGTATTTTGGAAGGTGGTCTGAGGGACCACCTTAGTACAGGAGCAAGTATACCTATAGTACCAAGGCATCTTGATAAGTCCACCAGGAAAAATGGAAGGTGCAGAAGGCAGTCCCTATCCAGATACCCTTGACTTCAGTAGTCTCCTATGTGGCCTACATATATTATAGAGTCAAATCATCTAAACACTGCTAAATCTTTCTGGAAAAAAAAAATCAAAACCACAATCCCTATGGGAAAATCTTAGTACTTAGAGAGAGAAAATGAAAGCTCATTCACACAAGTGTGGCAGCTCTGGACTTTATAGATGTCATTCAGCACAGGTGCCATAAATCCCCATACTAAAAACCAAGACATGTTGATGTTAACACTGTTTTATTTTTGCTTTCTCACTTGTCAAAATCACAACAGTAAACCAGACTCCCATAAAATATTCAAATCCTATATAGAGCCATAATTCTTTGTGAACACAGAATAAGCAACTTTTGCATGACCCTGTTTGGAAGAGACTTATTTGGAACAGGAGCCGTCATCATGCTAATACTCTGGTTACTGCTCAGTAACATTTTATGCAACTGTGTGTTAGTCAGTTAGGTAGCAAGAAAGTTATAGGATAAAAACCTCCAAAAATGTAAAGAGGACCAGCTGAAGCCAGGGAAGCCGCATGGTGGAGTGCCACCAAGTCAGTTCTCTCCCTCCCAATCCATCATTTCTGCCATCATTTCTGCTCACCATCTCTCCTCTCTGTGGGCTCCTGTGCCCAACTGTCACAGCCAGCCTGGGGACACTTTGTTGTCACAGTGAAGCAGCTGGGAGCCAAGCTCTTTCTTCATGAAATTGCAGCATGGCTTAATATCACAGCACCAAGAGGAGGGCCAGAAACCAGGCACTTGGTGAGTTTTCTGAGTCTTCTGTTTGGCTGTATTTCTTTTCTCTTTCATTATGTACGTCAGGTGCTAAACAAATAAAATCAATTCTCAACTTATAAAAAGCAATTGGAAATGTCTAGTCTTTTATAGTGAAATCTCAACTGCAGCAGCCCACAGCACTTGGAGAAAAATCAATCATCATTTCCATCCCACTACGTGTGCTACTAAAATTAAGAATTGATGTTCGACTGCAAAGGAAAATTATTTCAAGAGAACCACCTTAGCAACAGTTCTTAGCATTCATAAAACTCCTGTTTATGGTTCTTCTCATAACAGACAAACTCTTACATCCCGCTATGAATTACAAGTATTAATGGGTGATCATGATTTACATACAGTTTCCATCTTAATGGATGTCAAAAATGCAGGCAGGGCAACAGCACCACTTACGGCAATAGTAAGCAGTAAACAAGTCATCAGCCTAAAGATGTCATAAACCGAAGTGTTAAACGCCCCAGTAATAATTACACCCTCCTCCACATCCCAATGAAACTTCATTTTATTTAGCTAGTGGCTTCTTCATAAAGACAGGATGCCTGACGAGCTGGAAAGAGAGACATCTGAGGAAGCACTTAAGTGTGATGTGGCCTAAATATTTTAGTACTGTGCAATGTCCATTTGAAAGCAGTTCTCTCCAGATCTTGTTTGGTTTATTGCATACAGGCCTATGTAACCTGAAGGATCCCAGGAAATGTGCACACCATGTTAAATGTTCCTCTAGTGTGTGCTACAGCCCCACCAAAATGCACCCATTTCTTAAGATAATTCCTGTTCCTCTAGCAGGATCTATTTTCTTTAACAGTAAAGCAATTGCCATTTGCAAGTTGTTCTTGATTCTCACATCAGTGCCATGCAGCATCATTTACCCCAGACTGTCCCACATGCCTACCTGAAACCCTGAAGACGTCCTTCTCTCTGCAAATGAAAGCTGCTCTTGGCTGGGTTTCTGCAGCCAGTTTTCTCCAGCTCTGTGTGGTGGAGGTTGTGGTGATAACAAATTTGCTTGGCTTCTGTGGGGCTTAAACTGGGTCTGCAGTTCTGTGAGGAGACAGAGCAGCCAATGCTTAGGAAGCCCCATGTCCAAGACCATCATCGGTCCTGGCCTCCATCTGCCTCCCAGACATTCACACTGGGCCTGCGGACCTGAACCCTCCCAGGGAACACAGCAGCCTTAAAATCCCTCTCAGAGATGATGAGCACTGAACCAAATGCGGCTTTTCCACAACCAGCTTAGTTTTAACCACCTGTTCCTCACAGCCACTGCTCTGCTTGCTCATAACCATCCCCACGGGAGAGATTCAACATCATTTACACTGTCCTCCACTGCTGAGCTCCTGCTTGGGTCTTTAATACCCACCAGCTCTTGCTGGTTGAGAGACAGAAAGCTCTTCTGTGATTTTCAGCTCAAATCTGTTACAGAAAGGAGCAACATTGTCTTCAAATATTAAATATTTGAATGCAATATTTCTATATTAAAATATTGTATCAGCACTTAGCAGGGTGCAGTGACTAATTACCATGCTTCAAGCAGTGTTCGTGGTTTTGCAACTGTGGAATCTGCCTCTTTCACAGCTCTCCGTCTTAAGTTGGTGGGGAGAAACTGCATGGCTCTGCTTCTGCTGTGCCCTCCTGTTTTTCTTTCAAGTCACATACCCCATCTGCTTCAAAAATAGTTTAGTCAACTTTTAGAATTCAATAACTGACTTTGATAGAGAAATTACTGTTCCAGTACATGGTAAATGACAGCGGTCTAGAACACTGTTAAATTTAAGTCTGGAAAATGAACTTTAATAAAATGTGTTCCAATAACGTACTGTGACAGCTTTTAGTGAATTCAGCACCAATACTTTGACTCTCCCAGGAACACAGTGAGATATATTCGAGCAGCCTTGAGCCTCAGAATAAGAAAGCAGACAGCTTTATGATAAATAGCCCTAGAAACCTAAATTACAGCTGCAGCAAATGAACAATATGTTGGAATTACTCGGTGCTTTTTGTTGCAGCCCGCAGAGCTGTGGACGGCGTCTCCGCACACGGGTGTGCACTGACACCTAGCGGGACGGTCCCGGGGAGGGAACCAGCCCCTCGGACGGGCCCTGCATCACGGAGAGTGCACGGAAAGACGATGATGCCCTCCCACTGCCTCTCCATCGTGTGCTGCGAGGCATTCAGGACATGAGTCTCGCAATAAAGTGCATTTTTTATTTATTTGTAAGAAAAATTAGCCCCCATTGTTGCTAAACACTGGCATGATGTGCTAAAATATCGGGTTATCTGTGGACCTTTTTGTCCTGCGAGCTGTTTGGATTTCTTCAGGCTGCACCTTTGCCTGCCCAAAGACCAGATTGTCACCCCCCCTTGCTGCCTTTTTCCCTGCCAGTGTCCTGTCCCACATGCTTGTTACATAAGGGCACGGACAGGGAAGAATGCAAAGGATTTACTGTGGATCAGTCAAAGGTTAGTGATGTTTAGGCAGCAAGATGGCAAAGAAATGTCAGACGAGGCTACAATATAACCTGCTAGTGAAGCAGCAGTGTGCTGAAACTCAGTGCAATCCCTCCGGAACTGTGTGAAACTTCGTTAGTCTGGATAAGCCTGTACTCCTATGTGGGACTATCTGCCCTTCTGCCTTCTCTCCCGCAGAGAGCGGCTGCTGCTAGCCCAGTGTTACCAGCAACGGTACCAACCGCCGCGGAAGGACCTTTGCAATACAAATGCTCTGCTGCTCAGCAGCTAAGAGGGTTGGTGCTGCTGCTGCTTATTGAAAAGAGAAAAAAAAATACTGTTCATGCATCTTTGGGGGCTTCCGGAGCTCTAAACCCCTCCAAGCTGCTTAATATCCGCACAAGTCAGATGTCCTGGAACTTTGCGTGAGCCAGCCCTCCCTCTCAGCCCTCCGGACCTAAACTCGGAGTAAGGAGGGCTGGGAATATGCAGCTGGAGAGAGCCTGGAAGGGGCTTCCTGGGGTCCAGCCCACAGGACGCAAAAGGGAGGATCCTCAGGAAACCTTTCAAGAATTTGACGGAGAAAAGTGGTTTTTTTAGGAGAATTTTTACAGAAGACAGAGATACAGGCACCAGATAGAGCGTCAGCCGAAACAGGGCTCACTCCTGCCTCACATGGACTCCTCCTGCCCCCATACATAGAGGTAAATATACACAGACACATAAGTACGTACATGTGTCAGACACATACGTGTGTGTGTGTGTATATATACACATTTTAAACATGTATATATACATGTATATACGTATATGCGTATATACACGTATATGCGTATATACACATATACACACACACCCATGTGCACATATACATATATACATATCCTTTATATATGTGTATATGCATACATGCATGTATACACATGTACATATATACACATATATGTATATACATATACACATGCTTTATGTGTGTATGCATACCTGTATTCATATATACACATGTATACATTTGCATATATACACATCTATATGCACACATATATATGCACACGCCTTATATATGTGTATATGCAAGCGTACATATGTACATATACACACATATACATATATGTACACGTATGCACCTATATATATATAAAGCGTCATCACGCTAAAGAGGGTGGCAGAGGGGAGCTCTCTGTGGAGGGAGGTGGTGAGAGCGACCGCAAGGCGGCAGGGCCGGACGGCACCCGCTTGTCCTTGTACCTGTCCCCGTCCTTGTCCCCGTCCCCGTCCCCGTCCCG
>NW_010576472.1:116523-128313 GCF_000705375.1 Tinamus guttatus
CGGGGCTGAGCGGCGCCTCTCGCCGCAGGGAGCGGGTGCGCGCCATGTTCTACCACGCCTACGAGCACTACCTGGAGAGCGCCTTCCCCTACGACGAGCTGCGCCCGCTCACGTGCGACGGGCAGGACACCTGGGGCAGGTAGGTGGCACCCGGCCGCGGGGCTCCGGCCGCAGCCCGGCCCCTCACGCCGCCGCTCTGTCCCGCGCAGCTTCTCCCTCACGCTCATCGACGCCCTGGACACGCTGCTGGTGAGTGGGGCGAGCCCGGTCACCACCTTCCCCTTGGGGGCACTTGGGCTTTGTGGAGGGGGATTCGGTCCCTGTTTGACCCAAGAGGTTTTGCCTCTGGTTTGGCACCTGCTGCCAGAGCTCCCTTGCTGACATCTCTGGGATCAACCCCTGCAACGTGGGGAGAAAACAGCTGGAAATGACATGAGGCCCTCACCTTTCTACCAGTATCTGCTCATGAATTCGTAAAACAAAACCAATAATTTCCCTCTACCCTGAGTCAGTCGCCCTTTGTGGCATCATCCTGTGGCTCTGAGCTGTGTTATCTGTTATCCTGC
Organism: Tinamus guttatus; assembly: GCF_000705375.1. The sequence continues at coordinate 117,090 of NW_010576472.1, forward strand.
TCCCGCTGCAGATCCTGGGAAACGTTTCCGAGTTCCAGAGGGTTGTCAACGTGCTGCAGGAAGGTGTCGATTTTGACATCGATGTCAACGCGTCCGTTTTTGAAACTAACATTCGAGGTGAGGTGGGTTTTCTTCGTGGTGCCTTGGCTGGAGCTCCCGTGTATGTGAGTTTATGAATTGTACACGGACGTCGTGCAGAGTAGCGGTCAGAGTGAATTTCTGATGTGCTGTAATGGAACATGCGCGCACCAAGAAGACATCCAGAGCAAATGGAACTTCCCTTTTCTCTTTCCACGTCACCTTTCTGCTTCCTTTCTCTGTTTAAATGGACCAAGACGTGGCACTTTCGTTTTTCTGTTGTTAGGTTTTAAGCTTCGGACTAAATATTATTCTACTCAAATGAAGTGGTACACATAGAAACTACTATTGTCCATCAAAATAACTCTTTTTATGTGTACTGTTTTGGAGTAGCAATTAATAGTCTCATGTTTTAGTGCCTTAAAGTGAAACTTGTTTTTTGTTTTTGTTTTTTTCTACCTAAAAGACCTTGTCTAGGAATCGGTTAGGTTTGCTCCTCCTGTCAAATTTTGCTGAGCTGGTTTCTGCACTGCTGTAATTTCTCTGTGTTTATGGAATTTTAACTCATACTTGTTATGTGAGAGTAGACTAACCTGCGAAAAGGTCTAGTAACTCCCTGCCTCTATCAGTTGCCAAATTTCCTGACTCCTAGATGCCTCTCCTAGGTATTTAAGCAGGTATGTACTATATGACTTTACAGAAACATATTTTGAAACTGTCTGGAAGAAATTAAGCACACTTGCTCTCCTAGAGGTTTGTTGTGCTATTAACTCTCTGATGTCTGCAGACTGACTGTCCGCAGTTCAACAAAACTAGAGGAAATGGCCAGAAACTGAAGCATCAAAAGGTCCATAGGAACTTACGGAAAAGTTTCTTCACAGTGAGGGTGCCAGAGCACTGGAACAGGCTGCCCAGAGAGGGTGTGGAGTCTCCTTCTCTGGAGATCTTCAAACCCTCTTGGACGCAGTCCTGTGCCACGTGCTCTAGGTGACCCTGTGTGTGCAGGGGGTTGGACTAGATGACATCCAGAGGTCTCTTCCAACCATCAGCATTCTGTGATTCTATGATTCTATGCAGGGTAGCAGGGCAAGTTGGACTTGATGCTGTCATTATAATGAAAGAAATCTATCTGACTACCCTTTGCAAACAGATAAAAAACAAACGCTCTTTCATGACATATTGTGTTAGGTTGTCAAAGACAAGCCAGCTACCTTTATCCCCCATGAACCCAGCTGCTGTGTCATATCAGTTTTTATTGGGATTTTATTCCTTCCCCGTGTCGTTTAACGGGCTCCTTGTTGTGCACTTGCAGTGGTGGGCGGTCTCCTCTCCGCTCACTTGCTGTCGAAGAAGGCTGGTGTTGAAGTAGAAGTGGGATGGCCCTGCGCTGGACCTCTCCTCCGGATGGCAGAGGAAGCCGCTCGCAAGCTCCTGCCGGGTGAGAGTTTGGCTGCTTTGTGTTACATGTGGGCTTGATAAAGATGACAGGGCTGAATATTTAAATTCATAAAGCAGTCTCACCTTCCCTGGACTCGGAGAGAATTCACTGTTCAGGAAAGCACTGGGTAAGTGCATGATACCAGTTGTAAATACACTTGCAAAGCATCATGTGCAAAGCATGTTAGTATGTTAGCTGCTTGTGTTGGACTTACATAAATAAATATAAAAATTCAGCTGCTACTAGCACGTGTGCTGTGACACATTTTATTTTCATTGCTCAGTGCATGCACTGGGCTACATTTCAGAACTATGTACCCAGTGTTTGTACATTGCCAATAGGTGTGTGTCGGTGTGTCTAGTTCCTTGACTGCTCAGCTTGTGCAGCAAACAAAGCAGGGGGATTGGACTAGATCTCTAGAGCTCCCTTCCAACCTCAACCATTCTGTGATTCTGTGAGATGCAATCTGCTGTTTGGGGGTACGTGAGGCATCTGCAGTAGCTCTCCAGTGCTCTGTGTGCAACTTGTGGTACCTCTTCTCTTTCCCCTTGTTGCATTGTGCTACATTTCCATTTTGTTCTTTGCAATTATTGAGATTGCTCCAGGCCCAGCTCTTGCTGCTGTTCGTGCAGATGAAATAAGAAGCACAGGTTTGCTCAGCACTCTCTTAAATGCTGTCACAAATGGTGAAAACTCTCGCTGAACCAGAAATATTATGTTTCAGCTTTCCAGACCCCAACTGGGATGCCTTATGGAACAGTGAACTTGCTACATGGAGTAAACCCTGGCGAGACCCCAGTTACCTGTACTGCTGGAATTGGTACATTTATAGTGGAATTTGCCACTTTAAGCCACCTAACTGGTGATCCGGTGTTTGAGGATGTTGCCAGGAAGGCCCTGAAGGCACTGTGGAAAAATCGTTCGGATATTGGGCTGGTGAGTGAGGCAGTTCCTTGCTGAACCCCTGTAGCATCCACATCTCTGCCTAGTGCCACAGTCCAACATTATGCCACTGAAATGTCCACTAGCAGATGTGTGCATGGGATTAAATAAAAGATTTGTCTAACGTCTGACCTGACAGCGACCTAAAGAATCGAACAAGAATACAATAAGAGCACAGGATATTCCCCCCATCTACAGCTTTGACATCTGGGGCTACCTAGGGCAAGAAATGGTGTCTCTATTTTCTATTTCTCTATTATGTTCTGATCATTTTTTCTTCATTTAATTTTTCTAGTTGCTTTTTGATCATAAACTACAAGTGTTGCCCATGTGAAACAGCAAAGATGTATTTGTAACTGTTCTTCATCTTCGCCAAGCCGGCCATAATTATTTATTATATTCTCCATCAGCTGGGTCTATTTCCAGTATTAAATGAATCTTAGCTGTAAAATATTTGTTTAAATAAAAGAATAGCAATTCTTTGCCTCTGGCCTTCTTGACATCCTTTTTTTTGTATCTGTACCTCTTTGTCCTGCTCTGTCTTCCTGTAAGATGGAGATTAGGACCAGATACGTATTATTTAAGATGTGTATTTTTACAGTAGCATAATGACATTTTGTTTTGACCCTTATTCCTCTTCAAGTCGCGATCCATAGGCAGCACTATCTGTTGCTCTGCATTCTTTTTGACTTGCTGCCTGGCCAGAGGCATCTTTTCATCTCTCCCTTATTGAAATACTGTTTTTAATGCAGAAGTTTGACCTAATCTAGGGAAGGTTTTCCTTTTTGTTTGTTTTCACATATCAGAAGCCATTTGGATTCTTGACCTAAGTTTGGAGGATGCTTACATGAAATAAAATGGCACTACTGTGTGCATTTCATATTGACACTGCTGTTTCATGCAGAAGATTAGAAGCATCTTATGTTTAAATGCCCAGTTCCTACATGGCTAGATTATAAAAGCAATTTTATGGCATGTTTTTAAAAAGCTATAGTGAAAATCTAAATCTCTGCAAAACTCTTTCCTTTTTCCTTATATCTGAAGAATTAATATTTAAATAAATAAATAAATAAATCATTTATAATTTAATTGCTATTCTCTCTTACCCTTTCTTGGGTGATAAGAAATCCAACCAAGTTCTGTTTGTGGAATTGCAGCATGTGGAAGTCCTAAACACAATGCTGCATCAGTGTAGCATTTCTATTGCAAGCATAAAATCTGCTTTGTACTACTCTGATGTTGATAAATATTTTATTATAGTGAAGACAATGGTATTTGTTATGAATACATGAATGTATTCTTCTGAAGCTACGCTACGGGTTGTTTAATTTTTAAATATTTAATAAATGATCTTTGTTTCTACTTTGATTCCCTCTTCTTTCCTTCCCCGACGTTTTCCAGGTTGGTAACCACATTGATGTGCTAACTGCCAAATGGGTAGCTCAAGATGCTGGCATTGGGGCCGGAGTGGACTCCTACTTTGAATACCTTGTTAAAGGAGCCATTCTCCTGCAGGACAAGGAGCTGATGTCCATGTTCCTAGGTGAGTAGTTCATTTTCTGTGCACTGGGTCCCAAGAACAATCCCGTAAAAAATTTTTCCTTTGGAACTGCAGGAGGATAAGATACTGGATTACCTACTCTCCTGTGTTTCTTCATAGAATATAACAAAGCTATCAAAAATTACACAAAGTTTGATGACTGGTACCTCTGGGTTCAGATGTACAAAGGAACAGTGTCCATGCCTGTTTTCCAGTCCCTGGAGGCTTACTGGCCAGGCCTACAGGTAAGAGCTGTCATACCAGTAGCATACAGCAATTTTCTTCACCTGTCTTGAGTTCATCTCTAGCACACTTACAAATATAACTCTCACTTCCTCTGGTCAGCCTAAGCCTGTGGAAGAGCAGATGTTGATTTAATCTGTGTTCAAGAAAAAAAGTCTCATGGTAAACATAATGGGAGAGCAATTTCGTTGTAACAAACTAAATAGCAAAAAGATTTCATATTATTTCAGGCATGCAGAATGTGACCCAACAGCATCTAGCACTTCTTGACTCCTAGCTATTCTTAAGGTATCCTGTCTAAATAATAGTTAAGCAATTTGGACTTGCTGAACAACCCACTTCTGTCCGCATCTTTTGCTTTGGCTGTGGCAGTGCTATTTAGCCAATTCCTGTGCTGTTTGTTCTCCATCTGAAAGTTGCTTTGCTGATTGTTGCCCTTCTCTCAGAGCCTAATTGGAGATTTAGATAATGCCATGCGAACCTTCCTCAACTATTACACAGTTTGGAAGCAGTTTGGTGGCCTGCCCGAGTTCTACAACATTCCCCAGGGCTATACAGTGGAGAAGAGAGAGGGATATCCACTCCGGCCTGGTAAGCAGGAATAAAATAAGAAGTATGTGGAGTTCTGCTTTTTTTCTGGTAATAAGATCAAATGTTGACAATACCCACTCTCCAAAGGTCCTTCCCAGGCTTTGCTTTGACTTGGTTCTTGTGTGCATCTTATTTGTGATTTCCATGCTCAAAACTCATGTGTTTTGGTATATGCCATTCCCAAAAGGCAGGGCTACCTTATAAAGGATCCAATCTATAGTGTTACTGTTTTAAAGGGGCCCTGTTGATGAACTGAGTTTACAGTGTAGATTGTTAAGTGTTTGAATTCAATACATCCTGTGTTAGACAATCTAAGTGAATGGAATGTATTAATGTGACTGGTTGTATCCTTTAAATTTAGGAAGTACAAGTGAGTATGAGTAGACTACTCCAGATCTGTTGAAGTTCCTCAGATAAACTAGTTATAGTAACGCTACTGAAGTTCATCAGGTGGAGGGATTGTGTGTTGTCTGTGATACCACAACGTAATGATTTATCTTCTCCCCATTATTCACAGCTCTGACAGTTTTATTTATTTCGCACCTGATTATATTTGCAAATGAGTGTAAGTTGTGCACCTTTCAATTTGAAAGGTGCACATCCTTCAGGTGACATCCACATTGGACACTTCTATCAAATTCTCAACAATTTTATCTTTAAAATGTATTACGTAATCAAAAAATCAAAAAAAATCTTTAGTGAGTAAGGAAAATATAGTGCATGTGTTATCCATGTAGAGTAATATCATGCCAGTTTTTGCAGTGTATTAGATACCCCTGTTTCAGTTTTCTACGGTACTATTCAAACTCTGAAATATCATTTTTAAATCTTTTGTACGTAATTCTGTTTGGAAGCACTTTTTTATTATTATTATTTTTTAAATCCCTTCCCCAGTCTTCCCTTCTCCTCCCTGAATGTGCAAATGGACTATTTTTCAGTCTTATCTGAGTTCATGGTCTCCAGTTAGAGTTTCCTTTGTAGCAAGTTCTCAGTAAAAGAAGGTATCTGTGTACTTCCTCTTACAGAGGAAGTACAAAACAATCCACTTAACTGGCCATCTTAAAATAATATTTTTAAATTGCTGCAAGAAACATTTTTCTTGATTTTTATGCTTGCAACTGCATTTTTTGCAGAGCTGATTGAGAGCGCAATGTACCTGTATCGTGCTACACGAGACCCCACGCTCCTAGAGCTGGGAAGAGATGCAGTGGAGTCCATAGAGAAAATCAGCAAGGTGGACTGTGGATTTGCAACAGTAAGTGTGACTGCCAAAAAATCAGCTTTAACTGAGTTAGGCTGATGAAGATTTGATTAGAAAGCCGGAATGACGTTTTGCTATTGAGTTGATCTATACTGTAGGTTGAAACATGAACTTCTGTCTCAAACACCTTTTGTGTTTCTGTAGATCTGATCTGGTAATGCTGGTCGTGTTTCTGGGAGTGACTTTTCTCTAGGCCTGAAAACTAGGTCAAATTCTGTTATTAGCAGATGTACCTCAGCCCAAGACATGGGAAAGCATCAGAGGCTTCTCCAGCCTTTAGTGTTTTGGAAGATATGAGATATTCCAAGCTGGCAGCAAGGCTCACATGCTCTTTAAAAGTGGAGGTGTTTTCCGACTGTCAGTTTTGCAATTCCCTTTATGCCTTGAAAATCTGATCAAACAGAAGAGAATTGCAGAGGATGATTTCCCACAAATCTGCTAATACAAGATTTTGAATATGCTATCAAGCTGTTACACAAAAAAAAATGCTTATGAATATTGGGAGTTAGGCCATGTGATTGAGGAAATGGATAAGAGCCTAGGAATTTTATTTTAGGTGGAGAAATTTTGGGAAGATTACTCGCTCTTCCACTCCTAACCCACGTAGGAAATGCATTTCTCCTCATTGCTGGTTTCCTGTTCCTTGTCATTAGTCTGTGCTAGTGCAAAGCATCTAAGTAATCCACTGGATTTCTTCTCTTGCAGATCAAAGACTTGAGAGATCACAGACTGGATAATCGCATGGAATCCTTCTTTTTAGCTGAAACAGTGAAATATTTGTATCTGCTGTTTGACCCAGACAACTTCATTCACAATGATGGGTCAGACTTTGATGTGGTGCTCACACCATATGGGGAATGCATCCTGAATGCTGGAGGATACATCTTCAACACTGAAGCTCATCCCATTGACCCTGCTGCACTGCATTGCTGTAGGAAGCGGAAAGAAGAGCAATGGGAGGTAGAAGACTTGATGAGAGAATTTTACTCCTTGAAGAGAAACAAGAAATTTATTTTAAAAAGAGCTTCAGACCATGGTGAAGGGGAAAGCACGCAAGACTCTGCAGATACCTCTTCAGAGAGTGCCGGAGAGAAAAGAAACTCTAAGAAGAACACACATTCCCTCCTCAGTTGCCCCAGTCAATCTTTTAACTCCAAACTTGCAGTACTGGGACAGGTCTTCTTAGACAACAGTTGATTCCATTCTTATCACCAGTTTAAATTATTGATCTTGATTCAGACTCTGGGTGTATATTTTTATAGTTTCATAATGGAAAAAGTCGTACCTCACAATGTGAATTCTGTCTAACACAGCCTCTTGATAGTCTACTGCAGGGTCATAAGACATTCAGATGATCAGCTGTTAACACTGTAAGTTGCTAATGTCAAACCAGTTGAAAAGCAAATATTTGTTAAGAAGCAAAAAGAAGAGTCTGCAATTGGAGATGCACCTTCTTTATTTCATTGTGTGTGTGTTTTAAATTTTCCAGGCTTATGCAGAGTCCACAGCTTACTTGTCTCCATAAAACTGAACTTTACCTGTTCCCTGCATACAGAGAGAAAACACCGAATTGTTGGCTCTAGTCTCACTTCTGAGACTACGGGTCTGCTGTGATATCCTCCACTGTGCCTCTGAATGACCAGCCTGAGAGACTTATGATCAGTCAAGAAAACCTTTTTGATTCATGATATACAGGCTTGGTGGCATTCAGCTGACTTGAGAAATACAAAACTTTGTACATATTTTTATGAGTAGTGTCTGTTTTCCACAGGTGCATGCAATGAATAGAAGGGGAGAAATCAGTAGTGTTTACAGAATTGGTACTAAGAAAATTTTTGTTTGTTTTAAGGCAAAAAAATGACTGACTTCAAGCCTGCTGAAAGGTGAGCAGTGTAGGACAAGCACAAGGAAGTCATAGTCAATGGCAGAAGCTCCAAACTGACAGTTTGTACTGGAGTTTTAGACATCAATAACATGGGGTCTACAGGCCTATGGATGCTTAGCTATAGATGAGTAGCTAAAATCAGCCAGAAGAGTCTTGTCTGCCCACATGTGGCCAACCACTGCTGCCTTATTGCTGTATCTAAGATAGCTGTTCTCCAGTGACTTAAAAGTACACACCCCTGGCAGCTCAGGTACATCAGTGGTGTGCGTTTTTATCTAACACAATTTTGTGCGTCATCTAACACACATTTGAGTTGGCACCTAATGCTGTAGTCCTCCTGGGTGTCTTGCCTGCTGCCGTGACGTCAGCCTGGCACCTATTACTTTGCTCTGTGAGTGCTGCAGTCTCACACCATCTGCTGTGAATATCTTGAATATCTGGGTATCTAGACACAGCTGTCACAGGCAGATATTGAATGGAGTCTCCTAGAATTGAGACATTACTAGAAAATGTAGGAGTTTTTGCTAGTGACTCTTTAAAATTGTAAGTTTATTTGTGGGGAGGGGTCGAGCTTTTCATACCTTGCGTGCTATTTGCTGTCCAGTTTGTAGAACAACAAGATATTCACCAAAGGCTTCACAGGGACCTCGGTCTGGGCAATCAGCATCACCTCATCCACATACTAGAGGGAAGTGAAGGACTTGGGAGACAGATAGCAGAGATCTACTGTGCTGGCAACCTAAAGCATCTTGGTTTCCTCAGAGAAGTGGGTGCAGTAGCAGAGCTGTGGGGAAGTAGCCTTAGGCAGTAAGATCTTTCCTCAGCTCATTTGGAGCTTAAAAAAATGGTGTTTGTCCACAGCACCTGCTCTACTGTGAGCGATTAGACTGGATCGTGGTAGATGTTATGGGATGAGTCAAATCAAGGTCGTCTTGACAATGGTTACTCTTGGTCTGCTACAACATTTGAGAGAGACGGCCAGCTTGCAAAAACTTACTTTAACAAAAAGGCCTTTGATAAAATCTATAGGATCTAGTTCTTTTAATTATGGAAAACTCCAACTTGCAAGCAGCAAGCTTAAACCCTAGTGACCTGTGTACGAGTTACGTTATTTCATAGACAGCATGAGGAAGGACAGATCTTTGGGAAGGCCTTTCTGAGGAATAGTAGGATGATCCAATGGTGCCTGTCTGTCCCATTAGAGAGCAGATTCCATTCCATATATGTCCAAGTTAAGAGATTTTTCCCTCTTAGTGAGAACTTGATGAATCCAGAGTTACTATGACAAACCAGTAGAGAAAATAAGATTTATTATCTTCTGCTGCTTCTTCTCCCAGGAGCTTCACAATGAAGGACATCTATGGGAAGAGATGGTGGGTCTATTTTGGCATTTTCCAGCTGGAGGGAGAGCTCCATCGAGCAATATGGTGAGCACTTGGTTGTGTTAATAGAATGTGGAGGAGTTTTGTCAGGAATCCAGAATGAGATCTGTGTGAAACACAGATGGGTAATGGCAATTTTGGACTGTTTCCAATTCAGGCAGATTAGAACTCAAAAGGTCCCACCTACAGTACATGCTTGTGACATCTGTCAAAGGCTTGAAGCAAATTGTGGTAGAGTTGTGAAAAATAGCACAGAAACCAAATATAGAATTTGGTGCTGAAGCCACACTTATGACTGTTTTATCTTTTCTCTGCTGCAAGCAGCATAAGAGGGGAAAAAAACCCATAAAACTTAACTTGAGGCCAGATTCTTTCTTTTTAACATTTCAAAGCTGATTGTTAAGACTTGGAGTTTCTTGGAGAGGTTGTAGATGTGGCTAGATTGATGAAAGGTCAGGTGAGCATCTTGTGAATGACTATTCTAATAGAGCTGGCCAAGGAGAAGCGACAGAAAAAAAAAAAAAACGGGTAAGACCTTCATGTGGCTTGATGGCAAGAAACATAACTTTGCCAAAAGAGCATGGTGGTGAGTAGTGACGTAAGATATGACACTGTAAAACTTTTAAATACATCTCCCAGATCCCCTTGCCTGAGGCTTGAGGGGTACAAATGGTCAGGCAGTGCTCTGAAGTGACATGTTGATCTTTAGTTCTGTAATAGCTTCTGCGTATCATTCTTTGTAGAACAAAGACAAGTAGAATAGAATGTAAAGTAAGGTCTGCATTCAGAACTGTTATATTTTGGTATTCAAGTCTCACGCTCCATTCCCTGCTGTCTCACCACCAACCTCAGCTGAGCTGCTCTGCTGGGCAGCTGAGACCTGTTCCAAATGACTAGATGAGGTATAGCAAGTAAGGGAGAAGGGCAGCGACCAGCAAGGGTTCTTGGTCTTTGAAGGGCCACCAGCACCTCTTGGCTTGCTTGGAACTGTCACCCCTGTGCTTAGGAATGGCTCCCCAAGGAAGTGTGTGCCATATGTTTGCCCCACAGCGTGCTGTGTGCTCCCTTTGGCTTGGTTCTCTAACCCTGTGGAGTATTTATGCCTTGCTCATCTTGCTGTGGTGTGCAGAACAGCACCTGACTTAGTAGGTTGCATAAATCTTCCCTTTTTCCCTTCATGAAAGCCCAGCATCCTGTGCCTAGCATCTTCACCACAGGATAGGCTTTCATGAATTGTGCTTTCATGGTTTATTCAGTTTGATTCAAGAAGCTTTTTGGAAGCTACGCTAGGATTTTTAGCTTTGCCCACAAGTTTCTGAACTGCTCACCTCAGCCAGCAGCAGTAAAGTACATGCTGCTATTTTAAAGGAAATAATCATACTTTTTTTTTTCTTTTTTAATGTTACCGGGCTGCTTCCAATCTCATTTGATTTATTAGTAATGACTCTTCTCCACATGCCTGCATAATAAGGATCTTAGATTATGTAATGAAGAGATTTATCAAGGCAGGGCAACTGCAGCCAACTGTTCTAGGATTCCAGTTGCAGTAAGAGCCTTTGGATTCCAGGCTGCTGTGGTGAGGTGGGTGCTATTTTCCAAGTCCCCCTTGTTTTGTGTTATGCAAAAACACAACACGTAAGGAGGAGGCCTGAGAGGCAAGCCACGACACAGGGAAGGTCTTTGGAGGTCATTTTGGATGACGTTATTTATAACATGCAGCACTCCCTGCCATTATTCGCAGTGTGGTCCGGGCACACACTGCTCCGCGCGGCTGCAGGGTGTTTCACCACACGGCTGCGCGACACCGATGTGGAAGAACGAGCTGAGACCCGGCCGCCCGCGACAGAGGCGGCCTCCTCCTTCC
>NW_010576472.1:128550-161340 GCF_000705375.1 Tinamus guttatus
CCCGGCTGGGCCTGGAACGGCGCGGCCCGGCCCGGCCGGGCCCACTTTGGGCCCAGGCGGTGCGCGCGGTGCCTGCAGGCTCTCCCGAGCGGATTAACGTTCCCGTGCCCGCTTCCGGACGGCCCTCCCGGTTGGAAGCCCCCGGAGTGGGCGATTTGCCCCGTCCTTGGGGTGGTTGCTGGGTTCGTGGGTTCCCGCAGAGAAAGGAAGCGCCACCTGGAACCGGAGCCGAACCCAGTGTCGACATCGAAGCGCAATCGCTTGGCAAACGCCACCTCGCAGCCTTATGGCTCCGGAAACCTTTAGCTTGGGAATGCTGGATTTTCTGCTGGTGGTTTTCCATGGAGCTGTTCCAGCTCCATCGCAAATGGTTGTGTCTCCCAGTTGGTGATGTTGGGAAAGCGCTGAGAAGTGAATTCGACTTGTTCTTCTAGATTCTTGTGCACAGTGTGTGCTTGTGGCTGCTTTGGAGACGCTGCTCAGTGACGGGTGCTAATTATTTCCTATGAAGCATAAGTGGCACTTGTTTTACGAATTAAATATGAAATGGAGCGAAGACTTAAAAACTACAGAGGGGATAAAGGACTTGCATTTAGACAGTGATTTGTTGTGCATAAGTAACTTTGAAGGGTGGGATGGAATAACAAACAGAATTTCTCTGAGATTTCTGCAGTGACTTTCATCAGCGCAGGCAACAGGGCATTTTCCTTGATTAACGAGGATTTGGAGCAATTGCAAAGAGAAGACTCATTCACCTAAATAAATGTGTATAATTCTCTAGGTAAAAGAGGTAAAAAGGTGGATACAAGAGCAGGAAATCATTTTCAGCTGCTTTTTGTTGTACTTCCCACTCAAATACCAGTTTAGTTTTTTCTTCTTAAAAAAGGCAAATCTCTTTAACCCTGGTATTGACCATTTTAGGATAAGCCGTTTATGTAGAATAGTTCTTGGAGTGTATTTGTAGGCCTTGCAGACTTGGTGCTGCCGTGTTTCAGCAATTCCTGTGCCCACCTCCAGACACCCGCCCTGTAGGGATTTAGGGTAGAAGAGCCTGAAGAGCCAGAACCCATCAGCCCCAGCGTGGCCTATTAGGATGGGGCTTAAACTGTGGGATTTGCTTTGATGGGAGTTGCAGTGATACCGTGTTTTTACTTGGAGCTTTTATGGCTTGTTTGAAATGTCTGAAGAAGAAAATGACCTGACTTGTGTAGTAACCAAGGAGACTTGCTCGTTAAGTCCTTCTTGTAATATCTGTACTTAGGGGGTTGTTTGCTTGCTTAATATATTTTAATACCACTCTGCTGCAAGGAGAGATTTAAAGCTTGGACACCTGGGCTTCCTGCTGCTGGGTTACTGCATGGGACCGTGTCGTTAAATTGCTTGCACCAAGAAGCAAAAATAACTCGATTGGGTTTGAACTTGGTGGAAGGGGAGGTCCCTGCAACTTGACAGCGGATTAAGGTATTTGGGAATTCTGCCCTTAGCTCCAATATGCCTTTGTGGATCTCTGCTTGGAGATGAGACGTACAAGACACTGAAGCAAAGAAGTGTACTCAAGCTGAACTGTTGTGTCCAGAACCTCATACAGTTTGCTAAAGTGAATAGTGTGTTTTAGAAGTTGTGATTTGGCTTATTCTGTAAATAGCTGCAGTGAAAAGTTTACCAAGGGCAGTGTTCATCGTTTTGAAATAGTTTGTGTACTTTTGCTGTGAAGTGTATTTTTTTTTGTTCTTGTTTTTACTTGTAGAAGATCAAAATATAAAAGACAATGGTGTAATTTTAAAGAAGTGCAAGGCACTTCCGCATACTCTTCATTTCATTTCTGCTTTTATCAGAATGGCAATGATTTTCCTGCAGTTGCCGCCTCAGTAGCCCTTTCTCGAGAGTCTTTACTCATTTTACTGCCAAAATACCTCAGAAAAGATCAACTTTCCAAGCTGCAGGGTTGGAGTCCAGCAGAACAAGTCAGGGAAATTTCTCCCAGCTGTTTCTTCCTGTCCTTTGTAAGGAAACTTTGGGTCAAGGGCTACGTGGACTGCATCTCTGGCATCGTACAAAGAGAAGAAGGCCTTTTTAAGGTTTTAACAAAGAAGTATCTTTCCAAATCTCTCTGAATTAGGATATGTGCTGCGTAGTGTTATTGCACAGTATTGTTGCTGTGAAATATATATTGCTGCTATATCTGCTCCCTGGGAGGCAGGTAGGACCATTCTGTGGGCAGATGGGTGCTTGTTATTAAATAAAGCTCTAATCACTTTTTTTCTAGATGATCTCAAAATCTCTTTTTGTATAAGGAAATCAGGAGCTCATTTTTGAATTGGTGAGCATAACTTTTCACAAATCTGCACATGAAAGTTCACTCGTCTGATCTTAGCAGGACGTATAGAAATGTTTTTGACGGTAACAGACACCTGAATTTCTGTTTTGCAGACATCTAGATCTCAAATCTGGGTATTCGTCATGGGTCTTGCTGTATTCAGTAGCAACCACAGCTGTTTTGCCAACTGTTTTGTTTACTTTATTGTTAAAAATTACAAGGTTGAAGGGTAGAATAGATGTTGATAGATATCTCCATTATCTATTGATATATATAATTTAGGCCTATTGTTATATGTAGAATATTTACAAGTATAAAACATTAGTATCAGATTACTCAACCTTTTATTTTGTTTTGCCCTTATCTACCCTAGTATTGGGTATAGATCAGGTAAAAAAGTGTTTTTAGAGATTAGTAAACTAGAAGCAGAGCAACTTTCCAGAAATGACACACACGTTGTAATAACAAAAAATACTGCTTGCAAGCTAGCTGCTCTGTATTCCCTTTCCTGGCACAGTTTTGTTGTATTCACACAGACATTTTAAATGAGACCTGATAGGGTTGGCACTGCAGCTCCATGAAGGCAAAGAAACGTTTCAGTGCTGCTGATCAAGCTCAAAACAGGATTTCATCCTCTTAGCAAGTGGACACACGTTTTATCTGATGCAAGCCAACTGTTAAAAATATACAGTGTGAAATCAAAAAAATATTTAGGTGAATCCTTGTAGATGGAGTTATAACAATGGATTAGCCAGTGATTTGTTGGCAAACTAGTGTTTTGATTCTGGTGGGGTCCCACAAGCATATTGTCAGCGCTGGTCTCACTTGCAAGATTGCCAAGGCTTAGCTGAAATCAGAATGGAGGGAAAAGAAAAAAAAGTCCACTTTTCCAGCTCTTTTTCCTGGTCTGTTTTTCCAAGGAATAAATACTTCCTTGAGCGCTGTAGTCCATGTCTGTCCTCTGTGAAAGGAAAGCATTTTCTGCATCAAACATCCAAATTTCCACATCTTACCATTCTAAAGTATCAGCAGTTTGTGATAGTTTCCCTTCTAGCTCTTCGGAAATATTTTATTTTCTAAGCAATATTGTTTTCTCCTTAACACACAAAAAAGATTCCCATTAATATAATCCACTTTAGTAGCTCTAATTGTATTGGTCTTAGCAGGCTTATGCCTCTTCAGTAGAGGAGGCAGCTAGGTAGTATCAGGAAGCCTGGACATGCTTTTTATGGAACTGGGAGCAGAGCTCTGTGTGGCCTTAGAAATGCTTAAAAATGCTAATGCTAGATCTCAGTAATTCTATTTTGCTTGACTAAAGGTGAGTTAACAAAAAAAAAAAAAAAAAAACCCTCTGTTCTCAGTTATCCCTACAGATTTTATCTTTCTTCAAAATGAATACCAAAGGAAACATTTTAGGCAATTCTGAGAAGAGAGTAATCACTGATTAGTTAATTTTATATATTAATTTATTTTTCTCCGGGCATAAGACTGCAAAAACAAGTATCAGGAGCCTATCCTGTAAATTCTCTTGTGGCTTCCATTTTTTGGGAAATCATGGCACCACAAAGCAAAATGCCCAAGTGCCAAAGCATTTGGCTATGTGTAACCCTGAAAACTAGTGTGTCATGATAGGAGGTTTCAAAGTGAAGCCTGTAAAGGGAATTTGTAATTGGGGTTGTCTGACACAACCGGCTTGTTGGAGAGTTTCCAGTGGCGACAAGTGCCCTGCCCTGTTGTCAGGATCACAGTGGAGATCCGAGTTTTCAGAGGAGGCAGAAGGAGCTTGGAGCCCAGAGGTGCTTCCCTGGGTGCGTGCTGGCCAGCAGAGCTTTGCCAATGTAGATTAGATGTTGATCTTCTTTTAAAGGTGCTAAAAGGTTTGAAGGAAAGGATGGGGAAGGGCTTTGGTTTTTAGAGGCATGTAGAAAGACTTACGTGCTTGCATCTGCTCTTTGAGAGCCATCATCCTGTGCCTCTCTTTTTGTGTTCTTAAACTTTCAAAACATTTGAATATATACTGGAGAAGTGGTCATGAGAATACCAAGAATGGAAACTCAATTTTCTTAAAGGGCTCTTACTCTTAGCCTCATGCAACGAAAAAAAAAAAAATTGAAAAAAAATGCATATGATGTGGCTTATTTGTAAGGCCTATCAAAAAACGAATCCTTCAGCCATGAAAGCATGTTTGGGAACCTGGGTTCATATTTTTGCCTTTTGAAAGATCAACTTTTTGGAAAGCACTATGTTACAGCATTCTCCAGGGAGACTTTAAAGAGAAAACCACTGTGTCTGCTCTACGTTGGATGGGTTTGATGACATATTTGAGCTCTGTATTTTAATCCGCTCAGAAGTCTGTGCCCTTCCCACAAAACCATGCTGACACAGCTTCCATCGCACAGTTGGAGGAGGGGAGATAACTAATATCTGGTTAGGCTTGACTGGTGAAGAGCATTCAGTAAAATTGCCTTTTTGGACGCTGTATTAGGTAGTTTGCGAGCTCCATGCTGGAGCTGAGCTAGCGTGTGCTGCCTCGCTCCCAAGCTCAGCGTACTCGGGAGAGTCTTCAAATGCCATCCCTGACGTTTCTCAGTTTATGACTCAAAACTCGGAATTGTTAAGGCAAATTTGTGGGAAATGACTGTGCGACGTCTTGCCCTTTGCACCAGTTCACCTAACGAAATGGTAGGGAAATTTTGATCCTTAGTTTTCCCAATATTAGGTACTCACTCCTTTCTCTTCTCTAATGTAAGGCATGGAAATTTGTAATCCCTACAGACATCAGTTGCATAAACTCTTTGTTTTACTTGATGTAATTTCCAGCTTAACTTCTACAACCTCTACTGTTTTTTAGTGTCTTAAATCCTTGTTCGTGTCTTAAATCCACGAGTTTTATCCTGAGCCATTCAGTCAGTAGGTAAGGAAATATTCTGAGAAATAGGGATTGGACTTCTCTTGGATGAGACAAAACTAAATAAATGTTACAGAAGGGAGCTGGCTTCCAGGGGCCCAGTGCTAATTTTGATGACTCTTCACTAATGTCTCCTTAAAAAGAGCAAGAAAGGAATATAATTTTACTTACAGATGAAAACTATTAACTAGCTGCTATTACAGAATCACAAGATGCAGGTTTAAACCCAAAATGGTTGCAGAGATAGGCAGCTCCATATAAGTTAATTGGATTTGAATCCCTCAACAGAATCCAAAATCTTTGTGTTGGCAGATAGCACCCCCACCACAATGGAAATGTTCAGAGCCAGGGTAGCCTCATAAGTACAGAGCAGAGAGGACAAACCAGAGCTAGTGATGAAACCAGAGGCGTGTGTTACATCGAGAGAGAGCTGTTCTGAAAGCAGTTGCAGGAAGATGAGAACAAGAAGCATTTGTCTGTGTCTCTCAGTATTTGGGTTCTGAAAGTTCTGTGCCTATCAGGGCAAGTGACACTTCGGAGCTTGAGGAAGGAAGAGGAAGCCCTGTTGGTACTGAAATGAGAACGGAGAGGGATCCTGCCCCAGCGCAAAAAGCACAGATGTCATTGGCAAGTGCAGCACTAAGCCTGAACAAGGGTTTAGCAGTGCTGAGGAGCATTTGGGTTTATTGGGGAGCACTCGGGTACTGGGGCCTGAGCCGTGCTGCCCGTGCAGCTCGGATTGCAGCCCGTGCACGTCATCTCTGCATGTGGTATCATTCCCATCAAGTGGAACCAGAGAGTTGGACGCTTTCCCTGGTGTTTTGCTGTACGTTCTTTGCACTTTACCCAGCTGGTAATCTTGGTTCTCCACTCCTCCCACAGCGGACACGGCGTAGGGGCAGAGTTCCTCTTGCCTTCTCTGTGCTGCCTGTTAGAGGAAGAAGTCGACGTTTCTGACTTAAAGGAACTGTGCCTTTACACTCAGTCCAAGCGATGAGAGGGCATTTTGACTTCCTGGTTTTGTTCTGGTGGTTCTTACAAGGATAGTCTCCTTAGAAAGAATCTGTGTCGTTCACCAGTAGTGCTGGTTGATTACTAAGGAAGTCAGAAAAAGAGTTTAAAACAAGGGAAATTATCCAAAGTTTGTTCATACTGCCTCCAATCACCCCTTGCAGTAAGAAAAAATGATAATTAAGAGCCTTGAAATTTTTAGTTAAATGCAAATTTAGGTATTTTGATTTTGGTCAGGAGAGGAGCTCTATGTGTCTGGAAAGAAGAGAGAAGATGCAGAGGAGCTAATATTGCCAGCCTGAGTTTTCTCTGTGCAAGCATCAGGGCTCTGATTATCCTGTATGCAGTCTTGCAGTCAGGGAGAAAGAGTTAAATAGGCAGCAATTGAAGTATTTTTGCATATAATTGTGCGATCAGGAGTTGAATGTTGTGTAGTCGAGGAGGATGCCCTGGCTGAGACCCTAAGAAACGAGATTTCCTGCATGTTAACTGTTAACAATGAAGATTGTAGCAGACTGCGAAGGAAACAGTGCACGTTAACCAGAAAAGATTAGGGGGCCATCGTGATGGATGGTGATGAGAGCCACTGAGACACTTAGGTCTAGGGGTAAGAGAAAATCCACAAATTCCAACTTGAATTGCAGTGTCGTTGTGGATATTTTATTTATTTATTGAGGCCATATAAAAGCTTTGATAAAACTCATCAGAAGTCTTGCTGGCTGTAATTATTGTCACCTTGACTTTCCATGCAAGCATAAATCCCCATTTCAGCATCGATCTAGGCACCTTTGATGAAGATGGAGGGTGAGAGAGAGGAGGGTTAAATTTTGGTCACCTTTAAGTAGCTGATGAGCTTTATTGAAGCTTTATTTACAGCGGCTGCTGGAAGCAGCCTCCAGGCTTGTCAGGGATTCTTGGACTCTCTAAGCAGAATATTCATTAGTCCTTTGCCACTACTTGATTTTTTAAAAAATATAAAGTATTGTGGTTAGTATTGAGAATGTTTTTACATATGTGTGTGTATGTGTATATATTTTTTGGAGGAGGAGGAAAATGGGATAAATTTTGCAAAAACCTTTTTGCAGGTGCTAAATTTGGTGCGTGCAGGTGTATGTGTGCAAGTATGATTGCAAGCAGCTTCCCAGATAACGGTGCCAGTACTTTTTTCCTACTTTTTAAAGTTATAGAATCACAGAATGCTTAGGGTTGGAAGAGACCTCTAGAGCTCATCTAGTCCAACCCCCTGCACACGCAGGGTCACCTAGAGCACGTGGCACAGGACTGTGTCCAAGCAGGTTTGAAGATCTCCAGAGAAGGAGACTCCACAACCTCTCTGGGCAGCCTGTTCCAGTGCTCTGGCACCCTCACTGTTAAGAAGTTTTTCCTTAAGTTCCTGTGAAACTTTTGATGCTTCCATTTCCAGCTGTTTCCTCTAGCTCTGTCTGTGGCCACCAGTGAAAAGTAGCCAGCACCATCCTCCTCACTGCCTCCCCTGAGGTATTTATTATAGATGCTGATTAGATCCCCTCTCAGCCTTCTCTTCTCCAGTCTTATCAGCCTCATCAGTGTGGATGGACTCTTATCAGTCTCCATCCATAACCCGCCAAGACTACAGGAAAATTTGCACTGTATTGATGACATTTTGTAAATCTTCGTGGTTTGGGCCATTGCTAAGGCAGTTTCTTTGCTGTCTTTACTGCGCTTTACTGTCTGAATGTAACAAAGGAAGTCTGTCTGCTATGTTTTCTCTACTTTAGGCTACTGTGATTTTTTGATAGTGAGTGTCAGTAAATCACAGTTTTACTGATGAAACTGCTTAGAGTCTAGTGTCCTATTAAATGTATATGGCCAGTATAAAAATCTGGAATGAGATGAAGTACTCTAAATGATACCTCTGCTTTAAGAGCTGTCCTGACTAAGGAGCTTTGTCCTGGATAAATTGCCACGTGGACAAAGGTACTGAATTTTATAATGGTGCTGTCTGAAATCAACTTCTGTTCTGTGGTATTCTAATACTGATATTCTGAGGAGGTGATGATTTGTGAGTTTGTGTTCTTGAGTGTGAAACGTTGGACACATGTCTGTTGTATTCTTTGCTTGCAGATCACAGAGGCCTTGCTAAAGGAAAGAGATAAACAAGCAAAATGGAATGGGATTCCCTTGCTATTGCAGAAGCTGTATGAGCAGAGCCACCCAAACAGCGACTTCTCCCAGTGCCAAAGCATCCTTAAGGTACCGTGTACACTGTTCTTACAGGAAGCAAAAGGTTTTGCTGTTGCTTTCTGAGTAGGTCGATTTGATCATACTCTTGACTGGAACTTCTGAAATGTCCTGACAATATCTGTGAATTGGATATAGGTAAAAACTAGGAATAGGATTGTAACTGATTAGTCACTAGGTCACCTGAATAGTTTGAGATGGTTGTATCTGTACTGAGGAAAAAATTTCTTTGAAACTTGTGTTTTTACTGCATGCAGGAAATTTCTCCACTTCTTTCAATGGAAGCCATGACATTTGTCACAGAAGATAGAAAAGCTGCTCAAGAATCTACTTTCCCAAACACTTACACGTTTGACTTATTTGGAGGAGTTGATGTAAGTGTGTTGTCTTCCTTCCATCCCCTCTCTCCCCTCTCCCTCTTACCTGCCTCTCAATACCTAAAAAGTTCCTGCATTGTAGTTATACCATGGAGCAATCTGTATATTGTCGTCTGCTTGTAAGTTATAAGCGGGACATCCAGGTTCTCAGTGAGAACAGCTTCATGTGATTTCCAGCTGTGTGGTTAAATATTACATGTACCACAAGAGCACTGGGAATTTCACTTCCATGTGAGGATTTGTGTTTTTTAAGCAAACTAAGGCAGCAAGGAATTCTCTTAGCAAGGTTGGGTTTATTGTTGAGAGGCTCTTCTACCTTATCCATGGAAATGCTTTTAAACAACTGCTAGATTTATGTGCTGATATTTAAGCAATTAGTTAAAGTTTGTTTTAATTTTGTGTTACACAAATACAAAAGTTTAACTCAGTTTTGTGCTGAGAGACTGTGCGATCTTGACTTTCATTAGAAATATGATTTGTGGTTTTTTTAATAGACTAATTGGCTAAATCCTTTTATCTAACATAAGACAAAGGTAGGGAAGAGAGCGATGGCACCTAATATGTCTTTATTTCAGTAAAACTTATACCATGAGCCTGTTGTTTTGAAATGAACCCTGATTAGGTTCTGGTATCTTGTTAATCAAGGGTAAAATGTTCTGCTACCTAAGCATTTTAGAACATGCTTAAAATGATTTTTATATCTAAACTGAAATAGTGGTGCTTCCAGTGGAAATTCTTTTCCCATAAAAATGCACTGAAAATTACTTTGTTTCATATTTAAATAAGTGGGTGGGATTTTGTTTTCATTTTTTTCTGGTTAGAGACTATGAAGGTGACATGAGAAACAGAGCAAGCTGTTTTCTCCCAAGCTTTTGAAATATCAGATATCCCTGTTCTTAATTACTTGGTGCTATAGCCAGAGATTTGGTTGATACAAGTGGGTTTGGTCTGATTAAAGGCAGTGGCAGAACCTAATTTTAGGACAGTATTAAAGTCACTGCTATGTGTTTTTGAAAATCCTACTCTAGGATTGAATGGCAAGTAGTCTAATCTAGTAGTTCTGTATATGCTACATTATAATATACAATAATATATTATTTAAAATATTTTTGTATTGAGACAGCCTTTACATTAGGGAAGAACAAAAGCAGGCTTCTGTATTCTGCATGTATATGGATACATGTAAAATATTGCCTAACAATGTAAATGTGTGATCTGGTGCATGAACCTCATTGACTTTGATCATGAATGCTGACCCATTCCAAGAAATAAGATTTGTTAACTCCATTTCTGCTCCTTCTAGATAAGTGGGACACCTTCTTTCCCATTCTTTTTCTACCTGTGGGCTTGCACACTTCTTGCCACATATTCCATGCATTTATAAGCATTTAAAATATAAGCATCGTCTCCAGTGTTGCATACGTTTTCCTCTGCATCTGGGATCATCCATTAAAAGAAGTGTAAAGCCAAGCTGGGAAAGAATATGGAAAACTAAGTGTAAAATGTGATTATACTGTCAGTTGGCATAGTCTGAAAGTGGCTGACTACTCTATACTGGTTTAACTATTTTCAATTTAATTTTAAACTAGGTTACTTTAAGAATCATTAGTTCCTTCAAGTGGCTAACTACCACTTTTAAATAGGTAGAAACAGAAGCACTACCCTGGACAAAGGTAGGGGTATAGGCTGGAACAAGTAAGATCAGTTCCAAATCTATTGAAACAATAGCCTTGGGCTGGGGAGGCTTGCTGCTATATTTCTTAAAAAGAAATGAGCTAACACTTCATGTATCTTTAAATCTATATACCAGTGTGTATACAATGTGCATAAACACAAACACTGTTTTGCCCTCTTTTGGCAAGATGAAAATCTGGAGCAACTGAGACTGTTATATCTCTACCTGAAATACATTTTGAAGCCCATCCAGACTTAGGAAGAGTTTACCAACGTTTGGGCATCTTTGCAGATTATGGTGAAGCTTTGCAGACTTGGGAGATGTGATAATTGTCTTTGATGTTGTCCAGGCATTTATGAAATTATATTCTCTGAAGATTGAAGTTCATAAAAACTTGTCGATGGAGACTTGTGTGCAAGTGTTGTGCTTTCTGCTGGGTAAATACAATTGTTGTTCATCAATGTAGGTTTTTACACCGCTGGGTGTTGATTGCAGAGCTTCCATCATTTATCTTGGTGACTTTTAGCAGAGATTGGACTAAGTTTATATTTTTCACTGTCAAGTCAAAAGTCGAAAGTTTATTAGTATTACACTGATTCTTCCCTTAATTCTTTTCTTGTTATTACAGCTTTTAGTGGAAATTCTCATGAGACCAACTCTTATTACGCAGAAAAAGAAACAGAAAAGTAAGTGACTAGATATCTTTTTCATTCTTGCCCTTTATTGTTCTTTATTCATATTGTTCTTATATGAATTATTCTATATTCCTGGGTTGTTTTTTCTTTCTATTCCATCAATTTCCTGTTCTTAAGCAAATCATTCTTCTCCTCATTTTCTGGAGTATTGACTCATGATGGAGTTTAGAATAGTCACCCATTACAAAGTGCGGCTCGGGAATCTTCATGTTCTCAACACAATGTATTTTTTTTCTCAGTGCAGTAAATCTACAATAACCAGCAGCTTCTGTTGTTATTGAGGCTACAGCTCCTATTAACATTTGTTATCTGGAAGCTATGAGACACTGTTAATGTAATAGGAATTGTAAAGATTGTGAAATAAGAAGTATGCTGCCTTCCTGAGCTAGTCATGGTGATTAATAAGATCCAAAGTGCCATGAGGAAAGCTCATGGGGAGCGTTTGCTTCAGTGCAGCTTTCCTTCTGAAAAGCTTTGGCTTAGTGTTATCATTTCTCTTCAGTGTGATTCTGCTGGCTGCCTACAGCCCATATAAGCAGGGGAAATGTTATGGTATGCTGTATGCCCTTCAGGTGGGGAAAGGTAAAATAATTTAAACTAGGGCTACAGGCATCTGTTGTATTTTCTATAAGTACTGAAACTGCATTTTACATATTAATATGCTGGAGTAAATGAGGATGAAAGCCTTGCCATTAGTTCCCACTGTTTCCTGGCAAAAACTACATGGAATGAAGACTTTTTTTTTTTCTCCACAATCACTAATTAGAGCTAATACCTTCCACAGCAGTTTCTCATTAAAAAGTTTTTTGAGATGATCTGCAGTTTCTTTTTTCCTAAAATACTGGGTTTGCCTTTATCTTTTTTATTTTGTGTATGACTAAGAAGTGCGTTAGACCACGAATACATCTCTGCCCACAGTTCTAGGCGCGTGCGATAGAGGTACTTTTAGAAGAAAAGATATGAATAGGGCAGGTATAGAGGTGATTCTTCCTCTGTTTTTCAACTTCTAAGGTATCTGCAGATGTGATCTAGTCTAGCATTCAGCCTGAGGTTCTCACTGATTCTGTGGCTCTTTGTCACTAGTGTGGATGGCAGTTTTCCTTGGCAGCTTATGGTTAATTGATGTCTGTGTTTTTTTTTCCTTTGCAGTAAGTGATGACCTCATCAAAGACTGTTTAAGCATACTGTACAACACATGCATATGTGTAAGTACAACTGCTGTGGAAAAGTATTCTGCTTGACCAGCCCATCTGCTGGCTGGTTTTATGTGTGCCAGTTGATAAGATAACATAGGTTCTTTTAAGCAAAATTTTAAACCTAATTCTGAAACTTTCCATTAATATTCTTTTGATTAAAATTCTTCTGGTTAAATACAGAACACTCTATATTTTGGGGTGTTACTCAATTTGTTTTCATAAGGTATATTGTCAGAGATAATTCTCCTTATTTGGCCCTTGGCATATCTGGGTTCCCACGGGAAAGCCATTTAAGGCTTTGTTTATTTTGTTTTATTAAACCTTAACTGAAGTGGAAATGCATGGCCACGGTCTGCCCCAAACTGCAGCTCTGTCTGGCTTGTTCAGTAAGGGTTCTGGCAAAGTGTTTTAAACTTCATCCTGCATATATTTAATGTGCCAAATATCAGTTCACTAAATAGTTGGTGGCTGGTAAGTGCTGAGGAAGGGTCTGGGGCTAAAGGCCTTCTGAGATAACTCACCTTTAAAATCATGAAGCTGGAAGCAGAAGCTTCAGATTATGCATACGAGAAACAACCTCTAGACTGTTTACTTAATCGTGCAGTTTGTTATGTCATTACCCAGGGAGCATTGTTTAACAACAATAACCAAAAGTAATTACTGCCTTGGAGCTGGTTTCATGAATCAACCTTATCTTGTGTGTTTGAGTGTTAATAGATCATGTTCTCGGTAATAAGTAGCCATACATGGATGGGAAGGATAAGAGACTAAATATTTTTTACTGAAATGTTTAAACAAGTGGCAGTGCAAATTTTGACTAGTTACAATATGTTAATAAAATTTGCAATTTATGGACTAGCTGCTTTTGGACTTCAATCACTTCAGAAATTGTTGTCTCTTTTGAATGAAATCTGTTCAGAATTGCAGAAATATTCCTTGTCCACATTAACTGTTTCTGTGCTTATGTCTGAAGAGCCAGAAAGGATCCAAGTTCAGCTACTCCTTTGTGAGCATGGCTGAAAAGTCAGTCACATAAGACAGCTTTGCAAGGACAGTTAATTCTAGAAAGGACTGCCCAAGCTCTCAGCAGAGATCAGAGTGTGGAAGTGGCCCTGCTATCATGACTTTTAGAGTCATTAGTGACATAAATAAAGGCCAGCCCTTGGTTCTGATGGCTGCCCAGCTGAGAGCAGTGCTAACGGGTTTAGGAGGAATCTGGGGCCTGAATTTAACTTCCATAAAATGGAGCTGGTCATAATATGCATGAGAAACAAGAAACAAACTTCCCTGACATGTTTCCAGGCGTGCAGTGTTTACTTTTTTCATTTAGTAAACAGCTCAGCGCTGAGATAAAGCCTCTCCTACTGCTCCCTGGTGCTCCTGGAAGCCTTATGTTAGCTTCAAACAAGGACTGGAATTAGTTTTGGTCACTGTAAAAACAATGTTTCCTGGTCTCAGGAATAGTTGATTAAGTAACATCATCTGTAAAACTGTCCTGCACGACTCTCCTGTGTGTGCATGCCTGATTCCTGCTCCTTTCTAGACGGAAGGAGTCACAAGGCGATTGGCGGAAAGAAATGACTTTGTGTTGTTCCTGTTTACACTGATGACAAACAAAAAGACATTCCTGCAAACTGCAACGCTCATTGAAGATATCCTGGGAGTTAAAAAGGTTAGACACGCGTTTCTTAAATTTACTTGTTTGGCTTCTTCAGACCAGTGGAAGAAATGCAGCTTTGCATATGAGGAGATTGTGAAAATAATGCTCTGAACTAGCATTCTTGCTTCTTGCGGCTTGTTTGAAACTTGGGTGTTTAAATGGATCGTGTGTTCAAACATGTCTCAGACACTTCATGTTTTATGTTGCAAGCTGAGGGGAAATGGGGCATTTAGAGCAACAACAAAACAGGGCAACTACATTTTTGAACCTGCACTGAAGGGTTTGTCAGACTGTCGTTACAGTCTGTCGTTATAGCTTAGTGTCCTGAAGTGCAAATAAAACATTAGAGGTGTAACCATGGTAAAGCATGGATTGAATGTATCTCTGCGCATCCCATGAGAGGGCTAGGTACTGTAACTTATTTTTTAGAGTAAAATTGAGGTGTTGTACTTGATGAGGTAAGAAGCTTAGTTTGCCTGAATGTCAGCCTTTTTGCTGAAAAGTGGTTTCAGTATATTTTTAATATTTTTGAGTGAAAACCATTGCATGAAAAGTCCAGGTGTCTTCTCTCATCTCTATAAGCTTTAAAGAGAATACAGACAGAAGTGGAAACAAAATAATGAAACTTCCTAATGCTTGAATGCAATTAGTCTATTAAATCTTTTAAAAGAAAAGTTCTCCCCAAACCTACTTAAATGCAGAGTCCTTATGAAATCTTTAAAAGATGGATTTCTGTACTTCTTAAGCTGATAAATGTAAATGTAAGTGGCAGCAGTTGTCAATTCAGTGAGGTTTTCAGACTTTTAATTTGTTGCCTATTTAGTTCTCTGGTGCTAACATGGCAATAGCACATGGATCTCACCAGGGCAGAGCTATAGCTGCACCCTCTGGCCTTCTGCACACGTGGATGTTTTCTCTTACTGACCATTGTGTGTGATTGTTGCCTTCCCCAGGAAATGATACAACTGGATGATATTCCCAATCTTTCGAGCCTTGTGTCAAGTTTTGATCAGCAGCAGCTTGCAAACTTCTGCAGGATCCTTGCAGTCACAATTTCCGAGCTCGACACAGGAAGTGATGACAAGCACACACTTCTTGCCAAAAATGCACAGCAGAAAAAAAACTTGGGTCCTTCTCGAGCTGAAGTTAATCAAGGTAATTCAAGCTACACGGACAAATGCAGAAGAATCAAAACAGTCTGTAAAACTTCATCCCCTTTTCCCAACCTCCCGTCTGTGATGCGTGTTTCTAGAGGATACTGTAAGCATTTTGCCTTATAATGTATGTACCTTTATTCACTTGAACAGTTTCCTAGAAACTGCTTTCCTGTTGTTGAAACTTACTTGGTAGGCTTCAGCTTTATAATCTGTCGGTACTGAGCTCAAACTGCAGTGCACATGGTTATTGTCCAGGCAGTTCCTTCTGTGATTTTTTTTCTGGAATTGTCATGAGCAGGATGTCTGTCTTTATCAACAAGGAAGAATGTTTAATGTTAGTCATATTGCCTACCCTTGCTGCATCAGCGTGTGGAAGTCAGTCGTTTTATACATGTTGTTGACTGGAGAGTTAGCCTTGGAATATGTTAAATATATCACACAGTTAATTCTGCACAGTGCAGATTTTCTAATTTTTCCAAGTTCTTCTCGGGTGGGGTAGTCTCAAATTCATACTATCAAAGATAGAATCTGATGGTTTCAGCTTCTACAAAGCACAAAAACTTCTGAGCTTTGAAGTCGAAGCTGAGTAGGAGCTTTGTTACAACATCTAGACATTTACACAAGCTATGGTCAAACAAATTGAAATTTGAAGCTTTCTCATGCATCTTCTGACAGTCATACCTCCACATTCTGCATTAGCTGTGAGCCATAAATCTCTGTTTTTAACAAGTATCATCTGTAGATTTTTTCCTGTGAGAGATGGATAGCACAGTGCAGCAGGCAAATGCTGAGAAACTTTAAAACAAGGATATATTGTTTTCACAAAAGCATGCTTTTAAAGAGCAATGGAGTATGGAGGTGCAGGTACAAAGTTTAAATTAAATTAGCTGAAGTGAATAAGGTTGGATCCTGCAGGGCTGAATTTAGCCAGACAAACTTTCAATCATTTTTTTGTTTGCACAATCAGAGACTATATCTAAGGCTATGAAGCATACTGCATTTCAGAACCTTTAGCAGGTTGCATCTGATAATTGAGATGATAGCAGTGGCGGAATTGCAAGTCTTTTGCATATTGTTCCTGGCTAGATTCTTTGTCCTTTCACTGTATGTGCATGAAGACTTGCACATGAATCCATAATAAATAGCTCTAGTAATGAAGTCTGTCCTGCATGAACTTTAGGACAAAATGCAGCTCTTAGTGCCTTAACTCCCCAGATTTTGCGGACTCGTGACCTCTGTCCTTGAACTGCTGCGTCTTAGTGCACAGTTCCACCACAATTAAAACCTTCCAACTTGGAACTGCTGTGGTCTGTCCCTCAGTTGTTTATCCTTGTGATGAACTAGTCAAGGAAACTAATGCTTCAAAGAAGGTGACAGCTTTTGGCCCTACTGCTGAAGTGACAGGGAGAGACTGAGCAGCCCCTTCCAAGGCTGGCTGCCACTTCCACCAGCCTAATTTTCAGACAAATCAGCTCCTTAATCCGACTCACTGTGGGCTGAAAAACAGCAGGCCAGCAAAGGGGAATTGACCATAAAAAGTGCTACAGTAGGATAGGATTTTTTTTGTTCCAGTGTCGATCCAACATTGACCAGTTTTGTGTTGACTAAATAAAGCCTGGAGCTTATACACTGTGTTTCAGTGCTTGCTGAGGCAAGTGGACTGACTTCTTCATACTCTGGATCTTTTAAACCAGAAGGAAGTTGCTTTTATATACTGTTCTGTGCTACTGATAAGGAAGTTTTTGGGCCTTGTAGTATAGGAGATTTGATGACTGTTATGTTGGTGATCTTATGTCATAATAAATTTGTTCTTTTGCAGCTACACTTTTGAATATTCCAGGCTTCATTGAGCGATTATGCAAACTGGCAACACGAAAGGTGTCTGAAACAACAGGTACTTCCAGCTTCCTGCAGGAGTTAGAAGAGTGGTACACCTGGCTGGACAATGCCCTTGTACTTGATGCGCTGATGAGAGTGGCAAACGAAGAGGCAGAGCAGAGCAGCACAGGTATCTGGCTTCCATTCTTCTAGCCACCACTAGCTGATCCTTATTTTACTACTTCAGTATGTTTTACTTTTCCTTCTTTCCCCTGTTGATCCCTTCTCTTGCACAAAAGGCTGATATACCAACATTTAGGTGTGACTCCTGTTCTGTTTTTTTGTATAGCGCTAATTAATTTTCATCAGCTAAAGGTAACAAAAGGGACAAAAAATGTCCCAGGGCAACCATGGTCTTTTCATACCTAAATAGCACGGTAATGCTGTACATCCTCAGAAATAATCTTCCTGGGGCAGAGAAGAAAACAAACTTAGTATGTAGTCTGTGTAGTAAGTTATTTTACCATTCTTCTTTAAAACTTACAGTGTTGGAATTAGTTTCTTGTACTTTATGCCAAACAACTGGTCCCTCCTTTAAAAACGAAAGGCAAAGTCGGGCAAAATATATTGTTCCACAGAAGTGTGCAGAAGTGTTGATACAGACATAGGAAGACGCTTTGAACTGAACAGCTGGTTAGTTTCTTCATCCATGAGCACTACAAAGATGTGATGTTTGCCTTATTTCACCCAAAATACTCTGTAATGGAATGAGAATCACTCCAGCTTTTTGACATGTAAATCTTTGCTTCTGTGCTTTTTTAGAAAACTTTCCTCATTATCCAGCTTCATCAATTGCATAGCAGTTAATTATTGAAAGGTATTAGAAACTGGAAAACACATTTACAAAAAACCACCTTTTGAAACAGAAATCACAAGAGCTGTCTGAGGTGAAACATGGTTGATCACCGCTCTTGACCTCAGCATCAGTTACCAGGCAAACATACACATCGTATGAGTGTGTACACTGTGTGTGTTTTCTGAACTGAAGCCTGCAAGTTTTGCCAAGTCCTGTTTGCTTTGCCAGTCATGTTTTCTGACATGTTTTCCACTTGCAGTTGTGGCATGTTATGTTCTATTTCTGCCCTTAGCAATATCATTCTGGAGTAGATTTATGAAAATTATTTTACTCTGGCCTAAATACACTGGAGTTAAGCTGTGAAATAGAAGTGTGTTAATAGTAAATGCTTCTGATAACTCCACCCCTCTTTTTATTACCTTTTCTGCCGTGCCCTTTCTGGTACCATAGTCTCTTTATTCATTTGGATAATTCTACTTATTTCGTGCAGGAGATGATATTTAGAAATGAGAAAATGACATTTTCTTGTCATGGAGAAACGAGTTAAGGACACTTTATCTAACCTAAACTTGCATCTGTTTTTCCTCTTCTCTTGCATCTAATTTGAATTGTTTTTTGTTGTTGTTGTATGCCACTAATTTTTGTTGAGAAAAATGTTCAAGCAGGGACTTGGGGGTCTATATCTCCACTGTTAGAATGTAAAAGTAGCTGTAACAAATCCTTTCCTGTTGCAGCTGTCTCAGGCTCACATATTTGCAATCTCTTTCAGAGTCTTCAGATGAAAGTGGATTGGCCAACACCTCAACACGGACACAGCTCCCACAGTCCATGAAGATCATGCACGAGATTATGTATAAGCTGGAAGTGTTGTATGTTCTCTGTGTGTTACTCATGGGGAGGCAAAGAAATCAGGTGAGCCCTTGTAAATGGTCACACATGCAGAAGTTGATGTCTTTTTAAACCTGGATTTTCATTAGTTAGGTTGTAGATGCAGGAACATGAAGAGCAAAGCTCAAGGCATAAAGCTGGGCAAATCCCATCGTATGCAGCAAACAAACAAGCAGTGTTTTGTTCCTGAGAAGCAGAATGACCTATTGGGTCAGGCTTGTCACAAGCTGTGCTGGCAGCATGGGGGTGGCACTCGGTCCTTGCAGAGCTGCCTCTCTGGTGCAAGATGGATGCAGAATAATAAAGAGCAGGCCCTAATCTGATGTGTATGTTAAAGTAGCTGTAACCTGCCCTGATCTGCAGCAGCCAAGTGCCAGGAACATCTCAGCCAGGGAGCATCCTCTGCCTGCATGCACGGAAGGATGTGAATGTACCTGGGGGCTACTGGAGCTGCCTGCTGACCATCTGCCCTATCCACTGGTGACCCTGCTCAAACAGGGAAGGCCCAAGACATAATTGTAGCTACTGGAACACAGATCCATTAAGAGGACTGTTATTTTGCATTGTGTCGAGTCAGATAGTTCATCCCTGCCTAATTTCACCAAAAGAATGCAGTTTCATAGATGCCACAGGGGCCGCTTCCAACCTGCCCTCCTGCTGCTGCTGCCTCTTTAGGAAGCTGGCAATAGTAACCCTGCTATCTCTGTGGCTCAGTTCTAGTGTATCATCATCAAAAGTGACATAGTAGCAATTAAGCTGTAGAAATAGCTAGCTTTGAAACTAACTTCTTTTATTTGCTGGGAAGAAAACTCCTTGTTCTTCCTCTGCAATTCCTGTCCCTATCCAAACAGGGAAACTGCTTGTCACAGGGTAAAGCTGGCAGGCAGGAAGCTTTCTTTGTGGAGCTAATTTGGGACTAGAAGTGCATTTTGCAAGATTTAAAGTCTAACCACTGTGTTTCAAGAGCCGAATCCTTTTGTAAAGAGCACTGCCTTTGTTTGAAACCCATGATATATCCAACATAATCTACATAGAGCTGTCAAGAAATTGTCTGATGGATGTGAATCATGCCCCTTCTTGAGAGGAAGTCAGATTAAGAATTCAGAACTGAGCTGTTCTGTTATTCAGAAATAAATAGTTTTACGTGGAAAACTCCAGTAAGCAGAAAAGAGCAGTCGTGTCTACATTAGCTCTCTAACCGGCAAGCTTTTCAGCTACATGATGGTATCTCTAGTCCATAAGGAGCTGAAAGTGCTCGCTCTGACATCAGCCTTTGAGACTGGGCAGCCAAAGGCCTTACAAATTTGATGTTGGAATAATTTTGAATAAAATTTCTAAAAGATGTCCCAGTCCACTCTCTCATGGTGAACAACATAATGGTCTGGCACTTGTTTAAGCCGTGGTGCTGCTACTTAGCAAAAACTCTTGCTGAATATTTGCTCTGAATCCTTTGTTTAAGCTTGGCTGCTGGCCAGCTCGTGCAGATTGCAAACGGTGTCAGCAGTGACTCAGTTCTACCTGCTGCCACGTTGCGGGTGAGCTCACGCCTGTGACAAGTGATGTTTCACCATGATCTTTGCCTTTGCTTCTCTCTCATTATGGTCCCACCCTGAACTGCTCCTCTTGTAGATATATTTCCAGGCTGACTTATATTTTCCTGTTGTGCTGAAAGACGGTTTTAGTTGCTCCTGCTGTAGGGAGCCAAGCTGCACGCAGCAGAAGGGGGTGGAATAGCTTTTGCAGCGAGAAGGCAGTAGAGCAACTGCTGTGAAGCTGGGCAGCAACAGGGAAAAGTCAAAGGTGTCTGGAGGACTGTTGGAATGAGTTGGGAGGCTGGAAGGCAGCGTGGTCCAAAACCTTGACTCGATCATTGCTTGGTCAGGTGTGAGCTTTGCTTTCAACAAACCAAAGCTAGGCTGAATGCATTTCAACTTAGAGACACATCATTTGGGCCAGGTTGTGTTCTGTCTGTACAACAGATCCCCAAGTTAATGTAACGAGCATGGAGAGCTGCACTCACAGGCAAACGTCATCCCCACAGCCCCAAGAGTGATTTCTGTTGGAGACTTGTGCCTGGGTCAGAGGATCCGAGAGCCTTTTCACATAGGGGAACCCAGGAGTCTCCCAGTTCTGCAGCCTGCCAGGGCGGCGTGAGGAAGGTGGGAGGGAGTTACGTGTGGGTGGAAAGTCAGTGGCTGGAGCTGAGAGGAATTCAAAACCCTCCCAGCTATGCTGCTAAAAGGGGAAAAAAGAAAACCTGGAAAACAGGATGGCTTAAACACTTTCGCTTAGCTCAAGGGTTTGAGATAATAAAGCAAAATGCAGTGCTCAAAACCCCATCAGTGAGGGGTGATCTAGGTTAGTGTTTAGGTGACCTCTTTAGGTGCATTATTGCTCTAGCTGCTTTCTGCACTTTATTTCTATGCCTGTTTTTTTTTAAAAAAAAAAAAAAAAAGATATTGAATATAACCGAGAGATGACGCGCTGAACAAACTGCTCCTGTGGCTTGTTTACTGTCAGTGCAGGGACAAGGCCTGTTGTTGTGCTTTGCCAGTCATGCATGATTTTCAGTTCTGATCCACCTCAAGGGCTGCAGCTTGTCCCAAGGCCCCCACTGGTGAGGGTCTCCATGTGCATCTCTCCTGCTCCCCACCTTTCAGATTGCCTGCACCAACAGGAGTCACGGACTGACGGTGTTTAGTGGCACTTCCCACCACGAGCACTGCACTTGTTACACGGGTAACGCTGACGTCTGTTTCAAACGTGTCAGTGTTCTGCATCATTGCCTTGGTGGGCACACTGCTACACCAGAGCATTTTAGCCTTGTCTTTTCTTAGCCTATTCCAGAGAAGTTTAATTTTCTGTTCATCTGCCAAAGCAGCGACTGGACCCTAGTTTTACTGTTAGTGCTGCGCTCCTGCCCTCGGTCACTTGAACAAAAATGCTGCTGGTATTTTATATCGTCATTAAAGGACTACCTCAACAGTAGCTGGGGAGGCAGTGTGTGCTCTGGAGATGTGTGGCAGCAGTGTTCAGAGTTCAGCTTTTGTGATGCACAGAAATGAAGTATGGATGTATTTTCAAACACATTTTTCCAGTGTCTCAAACCACTTCCCGAGGCACAGCGGTTTACTTAAGTGTTGGCTAACAGCTTTCTACAAAAAAAAAAGAGTCTGTTTTCTCTCCATGGCCGCCAAATGGAAACTATTCTAATGATACACCATGCTAAGTATGCGTGCTAACATAAACATATGCTGTTTGATAAAGGATTTACTTTTTCAGCTGTCAGAAAATTACGTAATTCTGCCCATCTGTTTACCAGACTCTGTTATATCCGATTTTGAGGCTACAACAAATGAGAACTTCTCTTCTTTCCTAGGTTCATAAAATGATAGCAGAGTTCAAGCTGATTCCTGGCCTCAATAATTTGTTTGACAAACTGATCTGGAGGAAGCATTCAGCATCTGCGCTTGTTCTGCATGGACATAATCAAAACTGTGACTGTAGCCCAGTGAGTAACTTTATTAACTCTATATGGAATCTTGATCTCACTTATAATGCACTTCTGGATTGTAAATACAGTGAGATGTGGTAGGATTCAACACTTTGGTGAAAACAATTGCAGCATAAAAAGAAAATCTTTACCTTTGGTTCACTCTTGCTGATTTGTGGGAAATTTAGCCTCTTTTTGTCTCTCAATTTTGGTACTGGGAAAGAGGTTATTTCTGTAATCCCTGAAGACCAAAGGAAAGAGAAGAGCAGAACTTAAAGAAATGGTAGGTAAGGGGTCTAGCTAAGACAGACAGAAAAAGAAGACATATTGCAATGAGGTTTTTCACATGTAGATATAAATCATTATTCTAAATGGATCAGTGTAGGGATGAGCATTTTTGCCTTTGCAGTGACAGCAATGGTTTATTGACTATCGTATGCACAGGTTTGCATGTGGGCTCCACTTCAGTTCTGTTTGTGGAAGCATGCAAAGTGCAGCCCTCTGCGTTTGTGCAAGTCACTTGCTCTCCTGTGTGAATGCATTTGCTTTGGAGAGGTTTCCAGTTCAACCACCATGTAATATCTGCTAGGTAACTGAAGAGGTCCAGAAACTCTAATTTTCAGACTCTTTCCTTCTCTCTTTTTTAGGACATCACTTTAAAAATACAGTTCCTGAGGCTCCTTCAGAGCTTTAGTGATCATCATGAGTGAGTATGAAAAATTTGGTGGGTTGTGGCTCAGCAATGTTGTTTGCCCAACTCAGTGGTGTCCTAGGCACAGCACAGGCTCTGTGTAAATGGAGAGTTGTGGGACCCTTGAAACTGTATTCAGATACTCACATGCCCTTGAGCTTTTGCTATGACTAGACTCAGGATAAAGTATGCCTATTGATGTTAAACTAGCCCATTTTGCCTCCTGTTGAAATGAACTGAAGCTTTGTGGTAGTTACCACTTTTTGGCTGAAGACATAAGGAAGTGGCTCTCATGCCGCTGCTCGTCTTGTCTGCTCCTTGAGAGCTGATAGTGAGGTGAGATGTTCACGGGATGGCTTTCCTCCCGTGTGAATGCTAGGTTTAATTCAAAGTGACACCTGCATAAAGAGGCTTTTGGAAGAAGATTGGGGGAAATGCAGCATATCTGCAGAAGTAGCAGTTTTCTTTTGCCCTTGCACAAAGACTGGGAAGGATGACTGCTGCTTAAATGCTATCGATGGAGAAGGCCCAATTTAGCTGAAGAAAAATGTTAGAGCAATTATCTGAAAACTCATCAACAGGAACCTAGAACCTAGAAGAAAATTTCTGTTTCCCCAGAAGCTTGATTCTTCTGCAGTAGCTGGAGGTTGATGCAGGTTTATGGGGGGGGTCGTTTGTTTGTTTTTCTGTTTCTTATTATTTTTTTCAAAAGTTCTAATGCAGATACACTCATTGGCTCTAGCCTTACTTGCAGAATCACATCTTTCATTGTGTCTGTGTTGTGCTCTCCTAATGCGACCCTGCAAGTCCTTATAAATCTCATTTCAGGAATATTGCACTAAATTACATATTAACCGTCTTGATGCCTTCATTTAATTAGTTTGTCTTATTTACAGCCAGGGCTGATACTTCTCTGTGGGTTTTACCTAGTACTATTAAAATTCTTGGATCTTCTCTTAGAGATAGAGAGAGATAGAGATAGAGAAGGTTTAATTGGGGGGGAAAAAAAGCTTAACTATGGGGAAGACCATACTTAAAGGGAATAAAGGGAAGACCGATGTATTGCCATTCCTTCTTGCAACACTTTGTCCAGGAATCGCTCCAGGTTTTCCGATAAAAACTTCTAAGATACTACTCGTATTTTAGCAGCTCCTAAAGAGATTTCAGGCTTGTTTAAACAAAACAGAACTTTCGCTTGTAACATCTGAGCAAAGGAATGTGTGGAATCTGTTTAGTTTTTTAAGCAAATAATTGCATAAACTCTGTGAAATCACAGATCAGTTGAGTGAGCTGAGGGCAGGAGGAAAACAAGTGCTTCGATTCTAGTACTGACATCAGTAAAACGATGAATAAACTCAACCTGCAGAACTGTTTGTGTGGAGAGAGAGAGAGAGAGAGAGAGGTTATATTTTCATTACAGAAACCTGTTGATGCAGATCAAAAGAAGCTTCACATGACAGTGAGCACTAATCTGGAAGATAGTGTTTGAAGCAAGAAGGCATGTGGAGGAAGCTTCCATTCCTCATCACCTTTCTGGTCTAATAGTTTGTCTTCTGTGTAGTTACTGTGTTTTCATGAACAGGTTCTCTTCCCACACCCAGGTATCACATCATTCTTCAGGGTTTCCTGAAAATAAGTCTTGGCTCTCTGATTCTGAGCAGGTTGAAATCAGAGGACTCTTGGGAGCATGTTGGAATTAATGGGGGAATTGTGCTAAAAGGAGGCTCTG
Organism: Tinamus guttatus; assembly: GCF_000705375.1. Next base: position 153,242 of record NW_010576472.1, read on the forward strand.
GAATACACTTCTGTGTCTGCCCTGCTCTGAACTCCGTGGAGTTTTTTTTTAATATAGATAATCCAATTTGATTTCATTATGAAAAAATATGTGATAAGGCCTTTTACTTTATATATACACATATATATATTTATATCTATAAAGTAAAAGTTTTTTATATCCATTCCTGTTTTCTTTTCTGCATTTCTTGAAGTCATTAAGTATTTCCAGGGTAACTAGTTTTATCAGAATAATAAAATACAAAGAAGGTTATTTTGTTTGGTTGTTTTTTTTATCCAATAAATAGTATAGTCACCTTAATGGTAGAGGAAGAACGGGAAGGTGTGGAGGAGTGTGCTGTTTAAGCTTGCTGAAATTCAGCAAACTATTGCGGAGGTTGTAAAAACTAGTGCCACTTGGAAGCAAATATTTGGAAAACAAACACCAGGATCCTGACCAGATCAGCAAAAGGATAGGAATGGTGAAGCTGGTTAGTGTTGAGACTTGCATTTGGCAAAGCTCAGAGGAGCCTTACAGAACTGCAGCTACCTTAGTGGTGTCCTCCTACTCTTCATGGCATTCTTCTGTGTGTCTTTAATTCTCTTCATCATGTCTTTTCCCCTTATTCCCCAACTCTCCTGCTTTAGGAACAAGTATCTGCTTTTAAACAGCCAAGAACTTAATGAACTGAGTGCAATCTCCCATAAAGCCAACATCCCCGAGGTTGATGCAGTCATTAACACAGACAGGTAAGTAGGGGCAGAGATTCTAGGCCAGCAAATTGGAGCATTTTGGAAGCCTTTACACTTCCAAAGGTCTGGAGTGCTACAAAGCATCACACTTAACTGCCTGCTGAAACGTATGGCTGAATCTAAAGCATCTTGGTGTGTTTGTGGTTGTTAGCAGCTTTAAAGTGTGCTTTAAGGCCCTTTTAGAAGCAAATGCAACCCAACATGGAGATTTTGAGTTTGTGGCCCAGACTTCCGTGTGATGTTTTAGGTCTACCTGTTGGGCCTGTCTCACTGCTGGCTTTGCTGGATCCCTCTAATGCATGAATTGCTGCTACTAATAAATACTAGGTTTGAGATTCAGGAGCAGTCTGTGCACGTAATGTGTATTTCTAGTCTGCATAAACAGATTTAAGAGTCTGCTCAAAGCTTTTATTTTAAGAGCAGCTGATAACTAGAATAAGCTAAATTAGATTAACATGTTAAACCACTTAGCCAAATAAAATGCTGGGAATGCTGTATCTGTTAGGTTGAGTACTTACATTTAATACACAACTCTGATGTGAAACCCTTACAGATCTCACAAAACCCTCAAAGTTGCAGAATTTAGTGGTCAAAATTCTTCCAGAGTATGAGCAGGGACTTGGATTGCACAAAGCAGACTTACCCTGCCTCAAAAGTGTATCCTCTAAGAGGATTCCCAGGTTATAATTATTATCATAATAATCTGCCTGACTGGTAAGAAGTTGTATCAGTGTTGCTCAGATCGCTCCTCCTAAGCACAGGAGCCTTTCGGTCCTTGTTCAAAAAGGAATAAGTATTTGGTGAGGGGAAGAAATTTGGCCTGAGTGCACTGAAAGGAGTGGAACAAGGTTGGAAACAGCTTTTTACACCCTGCAGAGTTTCTCAGCTTTTCTTCTGAGCTTTACCTTGGGCTTAGATAAAAGACTGTCTTGCTGAAAGCACCTGCCTTCCTCAGGGACTTGCTCAGTGGTTATTTATTGTCTGCTCATTAGAGGTGTCGATACAATAGTAAAGGTGAGAACCTGGATCAGGTGAACTACACATGCTTTTTGTTCTTGGAGTAGAGAAGTGCCACTTTGAAGCATCTTCTCCCACGCCTGCAGAGTGGTTGTAGAGCCATGAGGCAGCATCGCTCAGTTTCATTTCCAGCCTTACTTGTGCAGCACCTTTCTTGAGACAGGAGATTAAGGCCGGGCTTCTGCATGTGGTTGTGGTTGGTGGATACTTTACTGCGTGCTATTATATACAGGCCATATCCCCATCCTAGAGCCCGCATGATTTTGTTAGCTGCGTGCTATTATATACAGGCCATCCTAGAGCCCGCATGATTTTGTTAGTACAGAGTACTGAACTCAATATTCTATGGAATAACGTGCTTGTCAGCCTGTCCACTCATACTGTAACTTTTTTTGCATGCTTTAGGAGTCTTGTCTGTGATGGGAAAAGAGGTTTGTTAACCAGACTACTTCAGGTCATGAAGAAGGAACCGGCTGAATCCTCCTTCAGGTGGGCTTTGCTTTCACTCCAGCATGTTGTTTTGAGGGGACTGGAAAAGCAGTTTCCACAAGGCTTGCAGCAGTTGAAAATGCTTAAAATAATAAGGTGCAAAAAGATCTTTGTTGCATTTCGTTGCAATGACGTGGTGCAGGTAAGGGAGAATGCCAAAGCATGTGTTGGACCTTATATCCAGTACAGTCACCCACTTTCTGTGGGATCAACACATCTCTCCAGCTTCACATTGGAATGAAACTGATGAGGGAACTTAGTTTAAATTCTGATTGTGATAAAGTTTTCCCTCTTTCTCCGATATTGAAACTAAACCCACATTTCTGTTTCTCAGATTTTGGCAAGCAAGGGCAGTTGAAAGTTTTCTGCGAGGCACCACCTCCTATGCAGACCAGATGTTCCTCCTAAAGAGAGGGCTCCTGGAGGTAAGAAGTACACATTGAGCTTAATTTGTAGCATATCTCCATAGAAAACAAGAAGGGTTTTTTAATAAAGGAGTCATGGTAAAAATGACATGGATAAGTATTCTCTATAATAGTAGGGTGATTTTTGTGATGTTGAAAAGTGTCTGTGAATTCTGCTCGTGACAGTCAGACATGGGCCCCTTCTAGTAAATGAACTTTCCACTGGTGCAGGCTGTAGAAGACTCAGCTGAATGGTTGTCTATGTTCTGCCATATAGAAACTAAACCCTCAGATAAATATTTGAAGTGGTTAAATCAGACTGGTGTGGTGGCTTTGCCAAGCTGCGGTCGTAACGTGTTCTCTTCCATTGGCAGCATATTCTCTACTGCATCGTCGACAGTGAGTGCAAATCACGGGATGTGCTGCAGAGTTACTTTGACCTTCTGGGAGAACTGATGAAATTCAATATCGATGCATTCAAGAGGTTCAACAAGTACATCAACACAGATGAGAAGGTCAATATTTGTAAAAGTTGTCCCCAGTAGGTTGAATTACACCCTTACATAACCAGTTGTAGCGTTGGGAAACTCAGCTTGGTTTGTTACTTTGAGTGTGACAGGTGAGTTTAAGGCTCAGTAAGCGCAGAGCACTGACCCACCTCCGTTAGCAGGAGGTTCCGTGGCTCCCTGCTCATGTTTTCAGGGCTGCTCCCAGCAGAAACGTTTCCCCTCTGGGTGCTCATTCCGAACCAAGGTCAGGGCTCAGAGACCACAGAGCAGAGCCCCTGATGTCACTGGCTTTTGCTTTAAGACGGTTGTTGTGGAGATAGATGCAGGGTATCCAATAAATATTTCCACAGTCACTTGTAAAGAAAATTCTTAGGAAGACAGATTTTAATGAAGGCGACTTAAAATATTATTATTGGTTAGTGCTAACAGGTATGTCTTTGCTTTGGTGGTATTTGAATTTAGAGGCATATTCAGAAAGTCATGGCTTTTCGATTCATACTTCTGTAAAAATACGTTGTGTGTGTTTGCTATTAATTGGTCTGTAACTTTTTCTTAAACCTCATTCTTTGTCTCACATATGTCTTTCCTAGCAATAACCGCTGTTCAGAAGAAGTGTAGGACCCTTGCTTTTATCATCTCCCTCTTTCAAAGAAAGCAGCCTGTGAAACCTCAATCTCATTGAAGGGATGGGGGCTGCTTCATAATGAATTTTATTAGTGCCAGGCATCCTTCAATCAGCCCTTGCTGCCAATATTGGCTTGGCTTGCATGAGGCAGATCAGGAGCATGTGTCCCCTTTTATTTTCATTAGGGTTAAAGCGAGTCACTTAAAGGTGAGTGTGTTGTCTCCCTGATATTCAGCTGACCGGACCATGGTACCTGTTCCCCTTCGATGTGAGCTGTTCCAGTGAGAAGGTGGAATGACCAAGTGTTCAGGCTGAAACCATGACTGTGGTTTTTGGCACTCAGAACCTCTCTTTTGTCCTTGTTTCTGGAGCAAAGGGGGAGTTGTCTGCATTTGTGAAGCCTTATTTTGATGATAGGTGCTTGTGAGATGGTTTCTCCTAGCCATAACCTTTAAGAGCTATCCTCTTCCAATGCTGAAAGCTCAGTTCTGGAGTGCTGCTGTTGCCCTATTCACCCAGCTTTGTTAGTTGCTCTACCTGGTAGCCTATTCCCTTTGTTCCAACAGAGAAGTGGATTTAGTTTATGCACCTCTTGGTCATAACACATTCTAAAAGAGTGTCCAATGCTTTTCTGTCAGGCTGCTTCTGTTAGTGCTCGTGGAGGACTCTTGCGGGGCAAATGCAACACTAAAAAAAGTATTTCTCTTTAGTTCCAGACATTTTTGAATCAGATCAACAGTTCATTGGTTGACTCAAATATGTTGGTTCGCTGCATTACGTTGTCCCTGGACCGATTTGAGAATCAGTCTGATGCTAAAGGTAAAGAATAAGGAGTGTTGTCTTTGGTGGTGACAGTGTTCATTTTAAGCCTGGGCTTTGAAAATGCTGGTTGGAGGCAGAGAAATATCCCCTGTATAATCAATGTTTCTAAACTTTAAGAACCTGATGATTCTCTTTTTCCTCTTGCTGCAGTTGCAGAAGTCCTCTCAGAATGCCGCCTGCTGTCCTATATGTCCCAGATGTCCATGAGAATGTCCTTTCTTTTCCGTCTCATTAATATTATCCATGTACAGACACTTACCCAGGTAAAGAGCTGACGCTGTGGCAGTAATTTCACTGGTACCTTGCTGACACTGTGCTGATGAGCTGGGCTGGGAGCAGGGAGGAACCTGGCTTCTCTTCGAGAGACCCGTGGCCCTTTTCTGTGTTGCAGATGAAGAACTTCCTCTGCATGCTTGCCTTGAGGGCGTTTTGAAGGTCGTTGGTAAGATCAAATCTCTTTGTTGTTGTTGTTTGACCCTATGTTATTTTTACTTTTAGGAAAATGTCAGTTGTTTGAACACAAGTCTAGTTATCTTAATGCTGGCCCGAAGGAAAGAAAAGCTGCCTTTTTATCTGCGCACTTTGCAACAGATGGAATACACAGAGAAATACCCAGGCTTCATCCTGAACAACTTCCATAGTCTCCTGCGATTCTGGCAACAGCATTACCTCAACAAGGACAAAGACAGCACCTGCTTAGAAAATGTATGTGAACCTCTTCAACATAGTAAGAAAAATTATAACTGCCTGTGTAGTAGTAATTTTATGAAGTGCTTTTCACACCCTTTCAGCAATCAGGTCCCTGGTACTTGCTGCCAGGACTGCATGGAGTTGGTGTGTGGTTCAAGTCTCTCCCATGGTTAGGTCAAAGAAGGAGGACCATCTTTTTGGGCAGCCTCTGTAGAATTGCTTTCGGAGATGCCAAGCCAGGAGGCTTCTTGCCACCTTGTGTGGGTCTGAGCACGTGAGCTCCTGTGCCTCCTGCTCCCCGGACCAGCAGCTGCCCAACATCTCCTGTCCCTCCAGGAGAGAGCCCTTGGGCTTACAGTACTGCTGTGGAGTGGCCCGTTTGTTTGGGTGGATCTTGGAGCTATTGTAAAGTAGATCTCTGTTTTACATCTCAGTATCAATTCCTCCCTAAACCTACTTTTCATGAGGATGCAGCTGATTGTATTTAATTCTTCCAAGTTATTCAAACCATGAATCAGGTGCCTGCCAGAGGTGCACACAGGTGACGGGCTGGCTGCAGGGCTGGCTGCACCTTTACATCCTGCTCCTTGGGGATGCAGGATGTGCTGCCTCCTAGAGAGTTTGCTGCTGGTTTGTGTCCAGTGTCCTTAGATATCATCTCTAATGCTGCCCTGCTGATAGAATGAATGTGCTAGAGGTCACAGTGGAAATAACAGTGCCTGGCATAGGGGGTTCAGCGCTGGCCTCTTTGCACCCTCCAGCAGGACGGCCTCAATGGTGGATTGGGGGTTAAAGCTGCTCCAGGTTAGAAGTGATTTTCAGTTTTCCCTGCCCGAGGTGTTACGTGTGGGTGCCTGCAGCCCCTGCTAACCAGCCTCCTCTTCTCCTCCCGCAGAGCTCATGTATTAGTTTTACCTACTGGAAAGAGACTGTGTCTATACTGCTCAGTGCGGACCGGACTTCCCCCTGTGCCATAGTTAGCTACATCGACGAGGCGTATATGGACATTGACAGAGACTTTTCTGAGGAGTAGTTCCTCGCTCCGGCTTCCCATGGACAGCGCTTGGAGGGTGCCTCGCAGCCCGTGGATTTTCAGGGATTCGCTGTCGTGTGTGTGTGCGTGCGCGGCGCCGCGGAGCGGAACCGCAGTGTTGAGCCCCGGCCCCCTCCCTGGCCCCTCCGCTCATCTCCCTCCGAGGAGACCTGCAGAGCCCCCTGGGCAGCACGGTCAGGGATGCGGCTTCCCTTTGGTCTGGGATAAAGCAATCGCCTGCAGAAAAACAAAAAGCCTTTTTTTCCCCCTCCCCTCCAGTCAGCTGGTTGGAGTCCCTTTTGATGACAAATGACAATATCCTGTATGGTGCCAATTTGGTTGGGGATCTTCACCCGGGCTACCAGAATGAGCAAGCCAAAAAGCACAGAAATTACCCTCCAAATGTGAGGTCCAAGGAGCCACTGACTAGGACCCCAGCACACCAGCCACATGCAGAGCCACCACGAGGATCCTTTCAGGTTTAACTCTTCTGTCGGGGGTTGGAATCCGGGGTTTGGGGTGGGTTAGAGTGAGTGCGAGTGCGTGTGCTTTTAATTCCTGAGAGCCCTAGCTCCAGTCACCTCTTCACCATCTACTTTTGGATCATTTGGTACTAAATCTGTTCAGCCTTTGTCTGTTTGTGCGTTAGGAGAGAGCCTCTGCTCCTGCTGTCTTTCCTGCAGATCCTTCCTGCTGGAGGTCTTCTGACTATGCTGCGGAGAACAGAGACGTTTCAGCAGTGGTGGAATCGCAACAGGGGTTGGCTTTTTCATGGAGCACTAGCATTAAAGCATACTAATTTTTTAAAACTTGCGGCTTGTCCCTTCTTGGGTAACTAATCTGGTTTAAAATCCTTTTCAGGACCATTGCTCTTGATGCTAACCTGCTATGCCTGGAAGCCTGATACGAGTTTCTGCTTTCAGTCCCTAATATCAACACACACACATTAATTTTCAAGTGCAATATTTATTGGAGATGTCAGTGTTTCCTGGATTTGTCTTGATCAGGATGTGTTAAATGCTGGGAATAAACACTCCTAGTTGAAGGTAACTTTGCAGGATACTTTGGGAAAGGGGGGAGCAGGTTTTGGCAGAGTCGCAGTTGTCAAGCCCAAACCCACCCTGTCTGCTCATCCCTGTTAATTATGTTGTTCCAAGACAGTCACATTCCCAGGAATGAAGTAGTCTGAAGCCTTGAGCCACTGCCTTTTAGTCCAAACTTACCATCTTGAAGCTGCAGCTCCAAGAAACCATTTTCCTTTCAAATGTGCATCTGAATTCCCTTTTTAACTTATTTGATGAGGCGGTTTTGCCTTCACTGCCCTCCCCAGGAGCTGCAGGCAGGGACTGGTGGTGAGGGTGTCCCGAGCAGCCTCTTGTCCCTCCTCCCTGCCAGCAGAACGAAAGCCAGGCTGGGGCTGCCAGGACTGGATCCAGCCCTAGCGCAGGGTTTGCTCTTGAGAAGTCACCCTTCTCCTCCAGCTTTTCCTGTACTTCTGCCTCCTGCTCTGGACTCACAGTCCATACTTGGCCCCTGCTGCAAGGCAGAGACTCTGAGCTCGTGGGTAAACCCGGAGCCTCCCAGGAACATGGGGAGCCTCCTGGCAGGGCTGATGTTCCTGGTGCCAGGGAGCTCTGTGCTGGGGCAGCTGCAGCTCTCTGTTCTTCATCAGATCCCTCCCTTGCCCCTCTCCTCCCTGCCCCATTTCTTTCTCATCTGCATTTTTTTTTCCTTTTTTTTTTTTTTTTTTTTTTTTTTTTTTTTTGGGGTTTTTGGGTT
>NW_010576472.1:161356-206965 GCF_000705375.1 Tinamus guttatus
GTAGTTGTGGTATTGGTGTATCTTTGCTTCTTCTTAACTGTAATAGATGTACACTTAAAATAAATGCTTCAAATGAAAAAATCTTTAAAAGGCAAGGGCTGCCTTTTCCCTAGGTCCAGTTAACGGGCGCATCCAGGGAGCGCTGCTGGCACCCTGCGGCGTCGCGTTTCCATCCCGCACCCTTGGGGACCAAGCTGCCTGTGGTCTCGGCTGGTGCCCTGCGTGTGGCCGAGTAGTTCCAGCTGAGCTCGGGGGTCCCTGCTGTGCCCCGGGGGAGCATAAATTTACGTGGGGTTGTAGGTGTTGGGTCCCACGTGCCAGGGGCACCTTGGCTGTGGCGTTTGCACCTTCAGGCTCGTGCAGGACATGAAGTTCCTTCCCTTGGCTCGTGGGGACAGGGAGGGCTGCAGCAAATCCTGCTCCCGGGAGCGTCTCTGGCCCCACTAGCCCCCCCAAGGATTTTTTTCTGGAGAGGGAGCAGATTGTTGCACCCTTCATCCTGCTTTGTCTTAGGGAGGGCAGAGGGAGGAAGGGCCCCGCGTGGGGCAGCGCCTGCCCCATGGGGCTGAGTGATGGGGAAGGAGGGGGGAGCTGAGACTAACGCGGCCATCGCGAAGCCGGCGCTGGCCCTGGCGCTTGCTGGGGTTTGTGCTGTCCTCACTAATGCCAACTTACTAACTGCAAACAAACGTATTACATGGAAACTTATTAAAGAAATCTATTTTAAAGAAGCAAAGGGAGTGTCTTTTTTCATAGTGCAGTTTCCAGGGCTGCAGGAGGCTTTGCTGGGTTCTGTACTTAGTCTTTTCCCCCTCTCACCTTGGCTAATGGGTTGAGTGGAATCTGCTCTGTCCTCCCCCCTCACCCACCTTCCCTGACAGAATCTGAAGGTGCTGAAGAGTTTGGGAAGGAGGGGGAAGAAAAGGGCTGAACCAGGGCACTAGGGCAGGCCAGGGAATGAAGGGCTCTTGTCCGAGCTCGGAGCGCTGGTGCCCAGGGCCCAGTTTGTCCTGTGCTGGCAGCAGCTCTGATGGATGCCAGGGGGGCCTGGTGCCTGTCTGCGATCCCATAGGTTTCACCGATGGAGGTGAAGCACCCGCTCTGCTCCTGCTTTGCCTCCCCAGGCCCCACGAGTGCAGCAGGACGCGAGGCCGGGCTGGCGCTACCCCCCAATAGACACGAAGCAGCCAGGCTGGGTAGGGAGCTCCATTTATTCACTCGGTGCCCGGCTGGCAGTGACTGTTGCAGCCCTTGGCCTCCAGAGCACAGCAGGGGACGGGTCCAGGCTGGGGTCTGCCTTCCTACTCCTCGTGCTGGCAAAAAACAAAGGGAGCGGGTGAGACACTGTAGGGAGCGAGCGGAGCGACGCCACCAGGTCCCCCCGTGGCCAGCACTGCCGCTCGCTCCGCGCCGCAGCCCTGCGCGGGCTGGACGGCAGCGAGGCCCTGTCCCCTCCCCGCGGCCGGGTGCTCGCGGCGCTGGGCCTCACCTTGGAGGTGATGACCTCCCGGGTGCGGGCACGCAGCTTGTTGACCTGGGTCTCGGCGATGTCGGCCCGCTCCTCCGCGTCGTCCAGCTCGTGCTGCACCTTGCGGTACTTCACCAGGTTGGAGTTGGCTTGTTGCTCCTGCGGTGGGGTGAGGACCGTGAAAAGCAGGGTGAGAGGAGAGGGGGCGTCCGCGAGGCACAGCCCAGTCCCCGGGCCGTGCATTCCCCACCCTGGGCCTGAGGGCCCTTTCCCCTTTAGCTCACCCCACCGGGTGGCCCCTATGAGTCTCCCCAAGCAGCCCCTGGGGAAGGAGAGGAGCACTCACCGCCTCCTCAAACTGGCGCTTGTAGCTCTTCACTTTGCTCTGCAGCTTGTCGATCAGGTCCTGCATCCGGGTCAGGTTCTTCCTGTCTTCCTCAGCCTGCGAGAGCCCCCAGCCCCGTCAGCAGGAGCCCTGGGGGCTGGTGCAAGAGCCCAGTGTCCTGCTCCTCCTCCTGCTCCATCTCCTCTATCCCAGTGGTGCCAGGGCCCTCCCCACCCAGGCAGCTCCTACCCACCCACTGCCCCCTGTCCCAAGGGGTGTCCCCTGGCTCCCTCCTGGCCTGGCAGCTTCCAGCCAAGGTTCTGCCCCTAAAGGGCCACAGGGGCCAGGCAAGGAGGGTGCTGTAGGGCTGTACCTGGTAGCTAAGCTCCTTGATCCTCCGCTCGTACTTGCGAATGCCCTTCTGCGCTTCGGCCATCTTCTTCTGCTCCATGTCCAGCTCCCCCTCCAGCTCGCGCACCTGCGTGGGGAGGGAGGCCAAGTGAGCACTCCCCATCCCCAGCAGCACAGCCTGGCCCGGTGGGCGCGACGGCCCCAGCGCCCAGCCCCAGGCAGGGCCCAGCCAGCACTGAGCGCTCCGGTCCTGAGCATCGCTGCATGGGACGGGGCTGCAAAACCAGGTATCGCCACCCTACGCTGGGGAACACGCAAGCTGGGGCAGTGCCAGGAGCTCCTGGGTGGGCAGTGCCTCTGGGCTGCCCTTGCTGCCTCACCCTCGCCTCCAGCTTCTGGATCTGCTTCTTGCCCCCCTTGAGAGCGATCTGCTCCGCTTCATCCAGGCGCATCTGCAGGTCCTTGATGGTCTGCTCCATGTTCTTCTTCATCCGCTCCAAGTGTGCGCTCGTGTCCTGCTCCTTCTTCAGCTCCTCTGCCATCATGGCAGCCTGCAGGGTCAAGGGCACACAGATGCCACCATCAGGCCTGGCAGCCCTACTCGATCCAGGGGCCCCAAGGGGAGCTGCGAGAGCCTCCCCTCTCCTCCCAGCCCCGCAGGGTTCTGGGCACCCTTGCGCAGTCTGCACCCTGCTCTTACATCTGTGATGGCCTTCTTGGCCTTCTCCTCGGCATTGCGGCACTCCTGCACTGCGTCCTCCACCTCGCTGCTCAGCTGCGAGATGTCAGTCTCCAGCTTCTTCTTTTGGTTGATCAGGCCCGTGTTCTACAAGCAGAGAATGGGGAAGTGGCTCAGGGACCAGCTGTTCACCTTGGATGGTGGCCCCAATGCCAAACAGGCGCCCAGGTACCTCAACCCATCCGTGGCCCAACAGAACCCCACAGCCCAGCTGTTCGACACAAGGCCGCTCACCTGTGAGTGGAGCAGGTTGACCCTTTCGGTGGCCTCCAGCAGCTCCTGCTCTGCCAACTTCCTGCTCCTCTCAGCCTGCTCCAGGGCTGCCCGCAGCTCTTCCACCTCTGCCAGCAGCAAGTTGTTGCGCCGCTCCAGCGCGGCCGCCTGCTCCTTCAGGTCGTCATTGTGGCGCTGGGTGTCGTCCAGCTCGATTTGCAGGTCCTGCCAGGCAGCACCGGGTCAGTGAGGAAGTGAAGAAGGGGAGAGCCCCAAGCCAGAGCTGGCAGCTGGGGCAGCACCCAGTCATCCCATCCCTGGCCTCCAACCTTGATCTGGGCCTGCAGCTGGCGGCCCAGCTTCTGGAACTCAGCTGCCTGGCGGTTGGCGTGGCTCAGCTGGATCTCCATCTCATTCAGGTCTCCCTCCATTTTCTTCCTCAGCCTGACAGCCTCGTTCTTGGCCCGAGCCTCAGCATCCAGCGTGGCCTGCATGGAGTCCATGGCGCGCTGGTGGTTTCGTCTGCAGTCAGCAATGTGTGACAGTGTGTCAGTGGTGGCCTCCAGGAACCCACTTGTCCCATCATGAGTGTCATGCCAGCCCTGCCCCTGCAGCGCCTAGACTGTCTCCCCTCCCCACACACCTCAGGTTCTCAAATTCCTCGTCCTTCTCCGCCAGCTTCCTGTCTACGTCAGCCTTGATCTGGTTCAGCTCCAGCTGGATACGCAGCGTCTTGCTCTCCTCGTGCTCCAGGGCTCCCTAGGGATAGCAGCATCCCTGTTTAAGAGCAGGCCCAGGGAGGCCTCCCCAGCCAACCCATCCTGGCCTCACATCCATTATAAAGCTGTGGGGAGCACAAGGAGTCAGGGCAGTCAAGAGCCCTCCTCCGTGACCTGCTAGGGGTTGTGTGATGCTCCCGAGCAGGGCCTGAGGATCCCCCAGGTGCTGGTGGGGGCCTGTCACTCAGGGCGGTCGTGCTCTATGGGTCACCAGCCCCAAACCATCTCACCAGAGGCATGGGAGGTGAAGTGCCTTTGGGGCAGCAAGCACAGGACAACTGGTGGGAAACACAACCTCACCTCAGCCTCCTCCAGGGCTGCCTGTATATCGCTCTTCTCACTCTCCAGGGCCTTCTTCAGCTTCTCCAACTCATGGATGGTTTTGCCACTCAGACTGATCTGGTCAGTCAGATCAGCAATTTCCTCTGGCAGGAGAAGAAGGGCGCCGGGTCAGGGCTGATTTGCAGGACCAACCCCACATTGGCAACTTTCCCATCTCCCCACCAGCCCAGGCTGAGCCTGCGTCCTCCCTAGTTCATGGCAGAGCAGCCATCCAGACACCGGGGTTGTGCTGGCGGAATGGGCACCATTCCCCTTGCTGGCTCCTGCTGCGCTCTCCTGCAGCCTGGGCATCTCTCGCAGGAGATACGTAAGGAGCCACAGAGATCTGCTTCTCCAAAAGCTCATTCCTACCTTGCAGGTTCTTGTTCTCCCTCTTGAGGGTCTCGAGGTTGTCCAGGGACTCCTCATAGGCATTCTTGAGCTTGAAGAGCTCTGTGCTCAGGCTACGTGACTCCTTCTGTGATGCTTCCAGCTCTGCCTGGGTCTCCTCATACTTCTGCTTCCACTCAGCCAAGACCCTGTCGAAGTTGCGTTGCTTCTTGTCCAGGGCAGCACAGGCTGAGTTGGCTCTCTCCAAGTCCACCGAGAGGTCCTCAATCTCTGTCTGCAGCCGGTGCTTGGTCTTCTCCAGTGAGGAGCACTTGGCGTGAGCAGCCTCCACCGCCTCCTCTGCCTCCTGCAGACGGATGGCCAGCTTCTTCCTGCCAAGGACAGCAAAGGGTGAGGACGCTCAGCCCAAGCATCATCCCAGCTCTTGCTCTGGGGATGAAAGGCCATGACCTGCCCAAACACCCTGGTAAGGGCCTCCTTCTGGGCAGAGAACTGCAGCCTGACCCTGGGGTCTGGCAAAGCCCCATCTTTGAATAGGGCCCAGCTACCTGCACAGTACATGTTCTTGTGCCATGTGGCATGAGACTCACTTGGCTTCCTCAAGCTCTTCTGTCCTTTGGATGGCATCTGTCTCATACTTGGTTCTCCACTGGGCCACTTCTGCATTGGCTTTGGACAGGGTCCTCTGGAGCTCACTCTTGGCCTCTACCTCCTCCTCATACTGTTCCCGCAACAGGTCGCAGTCGTGCCGGGAGGCTTGCAGGGCATGAGCCAGGGCATTCTTGCTCTGAGGAAGGGAGAGCTCATGAGACCAGCAGCTGACACCAGGCTCCTGGAGGCTTCTTACAGTGCAACACTAGATGCGGATGGACAGACTACTGCTTTTGGGGGGGCCAACGGTGGCTCTTGGGTCTCCTATGTGCAAGGCACGTCCCATCTCACCAGCCTAAGTTGCTGGGCCACTGCGATGGTGGGACACGTGGCCCATTTCCTGATATCACTGTCACTGTGAGCTGTTGGCCCTGACTGCCCTGCCTGGATGCAGCTATGAAAGCAAAGCAGAATCCAGGTCAGCACTGGTGACATTTCTCTGGTAAGTCCATGCTGCAGCTTGGGCCCCAGTGTGGCCTTCCCAGCAGAGCGACGTGTGGACCTCAGGAGGCTGCAGAGCAATATTTTTCTTCTCATGGGGCCTGGATTTCCAGTCCTCCTGCTGGTCTATTCCCTCTCGGGCAATGCCTCCCGGGCCATAGAGCTCAGCCATGTCCCAGCAGCCTTACCTTGGTCTCTTCCTCCAGCTGCCTCTTGAGCTCCTCGATGGTCTGTGTGAATGAGGTCTTGCCACGGCTCAGCTGGTTGATGAAGGACTCCTTCTCCTCCAGCAGTCGGCTCAGCTCCCCTGTGTTCAGAATCAAACGGCTACGTTGGGGCAGAGGGCCCAGGAAAGCTTGTGGTCTTCACCTCCCCACAACAGCATTTCCCAGTGCCAGGATGCCCCAGCAGCAGTCACACCCGCACACATGAACTCTGGTGGATTATCCCCAAACCAGGGGCCCTCCACAACGCTCCCTCCCTAGCCAGAGTTATCATAGCTTCTGCTTAGCCCTCATCAACGAGGACTTTGGAGGCCTCACAGAGGTGACTCTTTCCTTCGCCAAGCTGGAGGGACCTGAGACTGTTCCATGAAGTGCAGGAAGTTTTTCGGGACAACACAGGTGGACCAGGACAAGGCTATGGCTTCTTTTCCTCCTGCTTGGCAGAAGGGAGAAAACTTGAGTAACAAAGTACCCAGTGGAGGTGACATGGCCCAAACATACCCGCTGAAGGGCGCTGTGTGGAAACCTCCAGCATCCCCAGCTGTAACCACACAGCAGAGCTCAAGGCTAAGCAGGGCAGCCAGCCCTTGTTCTGATGCTTGAGATCATGGCACGTGCCCCAGCACTGGCGCAAGCAGCTTCACTGTGTCCATGCGCGGGGCAGGCCGGTTTGTGCAGCTAAACCGCTGCTCCATGACACAGGCAACGCAGCGCGAGCCCCAGAGCAACAAGGCGCCCCGCGGCCGCCTCTCCCGCCTACCGTTCTCGGTCTGCAGCCGGCCACGCTGCGTGCTCACGTCAGCCAGCTGTCGCTGCAGCTCATCCACCTTGGACTTGGCTTCGCTCAGCTGGTCCTCATAGGTGCGACAGAGCTTCTCGGCATTGGCCTGCGCACACCAAGCAAAGCCCACGTGAGAGACAGCTCTGCCCACAGGGGGCTAGTGACTGCACATCACCTTGGGATTCCCTGCTCGGCTAATCCCTAAGAGCACAGGACGGAGGGCAGGAGCCTGCCAGAGCTGTCCTGTCCCTGCTAGGCTGACAGCAGCTCCCTCCAGCATCTCTCTGCTGAATGTCTCATGGGAAGCATCTTCCTAGATCTTCCAACTTTGGGCAGCACCTCAAATTCTGCAAGCACTGCCATATAGCAGTACACATTGAGCAAAAGGGACTTAGTCTTGGCACAGCAGACATAGATAGGGCAATATCCCATGGATGTGGCACTGCAGCAAGATGCCATGATGCGTCTGTCAGGGCTGCAGGGCCCAAAACTCTCACATAGTGACAGAACCTGCCCCACACACAGCTGGTGCCCACCTTGTTCTTGGTGAGATATTCGATGTTGGATGACAGGTCGTCCACCTCCATCTTCATCTCACTCTTCTCCTTCTCCAGCTTCTGCTTGACACGTTGCAGGTTGTCGATCTGCTCGCTCAGCTCGGCTACACTGTCCGCGTGCTTCTTGCGCAGGGCGGCTGCCGTGGACTCGTGCTGCAGCGTGGCCTCCTCCAGGTCCCGCCGCAGCTTCAGGAACTCGGCCTCCCGCTTCTTGTTCATCTCCAGCTGCGTGGCCGTCGCCCCACCAGCCTCCTCCAGCCGCTCGCTCAGCTCCTCCAGCTCCCGCGACACTTCTGCCCGCTGCTTTTCCACCTTGGCTCTCGCCGTGCGCTCCGCTTCCAGCTCCTCCTCCAGCTCCTCAATCCGGGCCTGGAGAAGACCAAATGAAGCACACGTTTGGAGCACTGGATGAAGCACCAACATCTTTTCTCCCCCAGATACAGCAAGTTATACCCTCTGATGCTGGGTAGCAGAAAGCCGCGAGCCCAGACCAAATGCTTGGACTGTTTTGGGTATCTTGGAGGCAAGTATGCCCTGATAGCTTCTTTGCTTCAGTTTCTGCTCTCCTGTGGACCCTTCTGTCAGGATCCAGGCTGATCCTAGTTCCTCCTCAATGCCTCAATGGCAGTTGATTCAGGAGCCTGATTTTGGGAGTCTGTCTTTGCTAGAAAGAAGCCCAACAAACAAGTTTTGCATCTGTAGAGTCTGGGGATAGGTCTGCGGTCTTAGTCTAGAGAAAGGACAACATCCTAGAGGGTGTTTTTCATGCTTGTACTAGTGTTTACCTCATTAGTTCATTCCTGAATTTTCCAGTCCACCCTATCTAGGCAGAGGGCTTTGCTTGAACTTTTTTTCTCCATTTTCCTGCTGCCAAGGAGGTACACCTGGGCTCAGACAAGGGCCAGACTATTTCAATTTCCCCAGCACTTTGTTTGATGGAAATTTAGGACTACTGGCCCTTGAGAATCATTCTTCTCACTATACCTGAAGCTCCTTTATCTTCTTCTGCAGCTGGGCCTCAAGGACTTGCTCATCTTCAATCCTTGAATTCAGCTGACTTATTTCAAAGTCTTTCCTGCATTAAAAAAAAGGCAAATCTCTGGTCACAGAAGCACTGTCCCACTGAGTCCCTCTAGTCACTGAAGCCAGAGGACACTGGCTCCTTTCAATGCATCACCCAGGCCCAAAGGGTAAATAAACAAAGGAAAAGGCTCTGGGCCAGGCCTGGAGCGGCCAGACTTGCAGCCGATCCAACTCGGAGGTTTTCCCTATCAGGTCTCTGGGTGCTGTTCTCCAACCCCTCAGCTGGGATGAGATATGAGAGATGAAGATTGCATTTGTGAGTGACATCACAGCTCTGCATTAGGGTCCTGCCAGGCAAGTCTCTCTCACCCTACATACAGAGAAAGTCCTAAAGCACCTTGACCCACTAGTCCACGTGGCTCCTTGCGAGAATGACTCCTGCAGCGTCTCTGCATAACGCCCAACAAAACTAACCCCTTATTTTCCCTGGACTGATCACACCAGCAGTGCTCACAACCACATCCCAAGAGCCTCTGCTGAGGCCACGTGGTTTAGAGGTGGGTACTGGCTGGGCAGAGTAAGGACGCTGCTCAGGGACACACACCACACTCACTTTTTGAGTTTCTCCTCCAACTGCTGTTTGTCATTCTCCAGATCCATTACAGACTCTTGCGTTAACTTCAGGTCACCTTCAAGTTTCCGCTTTGCTCTCTCCAAGTCCATGCGAATTTTCTTTTCTTGTTCAAGAGAGCTTTCCAGCTGGAGAATGAAGGGAGACAGGCTAGGGAGGGATAGGGCTGTCTGTAACTCCTGACCTACCTTATGGCCATTTCTGTGGGAACTTTACCCTGCCTAGAGAATCAGAGCTGTTCCCCATTTGGTCTGGAGTCCCATTCCCCCAGTCCAGGACTGCTCCCCATGATCCTCTGGATGATCTCTTGGTTCACGGGTGGTTTGTCAATGAGTTATTCATAGTTTGGTTGTATTTAACTGGGATCTGATAATGATCCCACCTAGCAGATGCCACTCAGGGCCAGCATTTGGGCACTCCAGGACATGTGTGATTCAAACCTGCCTCACTTCACTGTTACTGGCCCATTACTCACATCATCCACTTGCTGCTCCAGTTTGACTTTGGCTTTGGTCAGTGTGTTGACTTTGTCCTCCTCGGCCTGCAGGTCATCCAGGGCCTGCTGATGGGCCTCTTGCAGTGCCTTCTTCTCTTTTGTCAGCTTCGCAATGATCTCGTCCAGAGCAGCCATCTCTTCAATCAGGTTTTTAACCTAGGTCAGTGAAGTCAAAAACTGAGCGACTATTCTCTGAGAGAGGGGACACAAAGCTAATACATTGGCCTGTCCTACTAAGGGCAGGAGTCAATGATGAGCAGCAACTTGCCAGCACAGCAGCAGCCAGCTCCTCTAACCATGGCCGGGTTTACCCCAGGGCCTTGTGCCAAAAGGCCCAGACACAGTGCTGCAGGGCACTGGAGGCTTCTATCCTCTCTCATTTTCACTCTGCTCAGTCCCAGCTCCTTGACACCAGCAGCCTTGTCCTTCATATTTCTCTTCTGTTTATCACCAAGAGCTGCCACAAGGACTGAGGCCACTCAGCAATGCCAGTGTCTGGGGCAGAGCACAGCTGAACTCTGAAATTACCTTGTTCTCTGTGGCATGTTTCTCCTTCTCCACCTTGGCCAGTGTGATCTCTAGGTCATCGATGTCCTTCTTCAGCTCTGCACACTCATCCTCCAGCTTGCGTTTCTTGGCTGTGAGGTCCGAGTTCATCTCCTCCTCGTCCTCCAGGCGCTCTGTCAGCTCCTTCACCTTGGCCTCCAGCTGGATCTTGGACTTGATCAGCAGGTCACAGCGCTCCTCTGCATCTGCCAGGTTGTCTTGCTCCTGGAACAGGCACAAAAGACATAGTGCTCAGTCACCACCCCAAAAGCTCAGTCATATTGCCCTGACCCTGAGCTCAAGCCCTCCTCATGGAGGGGGCAGAGCCAGACCAAGGTGCTCAGCTGCATCAGAAGATAGTTCCAGTCACTGCTTATTCCATGGAAGAGCAACTAACACTAGCAAGAGCCAAAGCAATCTGCTCCTTGCTCAACCCATGGACCTTCAGCCAGCTGCAGTACCTTTACCCCTGGCAAGGAGTGGATGAGGTACTCACTGCCTGCAGCTGTAGAGCGAGGTCATTCTTCTCCTGAGTCATGGTGACCTGCTTCTCTTCCAGCTCCTTCCTCTTAGCCTCTGACTTCTCCAGAGCCTCTTTCAGTTTCTGGAACTCCTCCTTCAGGTTGGCCATTTCCTTCTCACTCTGAGCAGACTTGAGTAAAGGCTTGATCTTAAAGAACAGCTTCATCCAAGACCAGTTCTTGACAGCATTGAAAGCCCGGATGTTCCACTGGATGGTATAGAGAGCTTCCCTGAAGAGACAGAAGCACGGCATTACCATGGGTGTAGATTTCCCACCTATTATCCTCACTGCAGCAGAGACCTGGCTTTTGCAGGCCTGAAAAGGACTCTGCATCTCCAGCAGAAGGACAAATGTTGAGTGAATGGTACGTTCTTTGCACCCTGTGACAGCCACAACAGGATGGGCAGTGTGGCATGGCCACTGGGCCTTCTGATGTTGTATCATATTAAATCTTTCCAGACGAATTCTAAAGATCTCCCCACCCAAACACACTGACTCTTCCTGCCAAATCCATGCCAAGTTCCTCCCTGCACAACAGGGCCAAGCTGATCCACAGCAGCCACAAGCAACTCCCAGGGCCAAATCCATGGAAATGGGCAGGAGGAGTGAGGAGGGGCACTCACAAGGTTCTCTCCCCCAGCCACAGCTCTACCTCCTGCTGATGATCTTCTGATACTCAATGCGCATAAGGTGCCCACGGATTCTGGCCTGCAGCATGGTCAGGATCTTGGCCAGGCGCTCATCTCGCATCTCTTCCAACAGGCCCAGCAAACCAGCCTTGAAAAACACCTGCAGGCAAGGGAATGGGAGCAGAGTCAAGGGCAGGGAGGGCAGGGTGCCTGGCTGTGGCATGATGTGTCAGACTGGCCTGAGCAGGTACCTGTGCTGGCGCGATAGACACAGCAGGCCCAGGCGCCCTGCACGGGGCACACACACAGGCTGGGCACCCCCTGGAGACCCATCCACACAAGGCATGGGCACAGTTGGATCTCTGCCCTGTGCACATCCCCTCGGAGCCCCTAGCACGGATTGGGTTCACCCTGTTGTGTTGGGTGCTGTGAGGTCAGGACGTGGTGACTTCCTGCCTGTGTGTCCTATCCTGCTCAGTGCCTTCAGGGGACACAGAGCATGGGACTTCAGCCATGCTGTGGCCACACAGACAGCAGGCTGGACAGGGAGAACATACTGGGGTTGTAGATGAATGGCGTCATCCCCATCCCAAGGAGATATATCAAACTGCTTGATCTCACCTTGGTATGACCAAACTTGTACTGTGAATGGTCAAGATCCAAAGAACTCAGCAGCTTCTCTGTGGCCTTCCTGCTGTCCACAAACTTGTCATCTGGGATGGCCGCTGGATTCAGGATACGGTAGCTGCAGGGACAGAGCAGAGACAAGATCATGCAAGAGAACCCCATCACAGAAATGATGGCTCCTTCACCTTTCCTGTAGGCAGATCATGCCTATGATGCCTGCAGCACAGGCTGTAGCCATTGTATGGACCAGGAGCTCCAAGGTGTAGTATGGAATCTACCCCAGAGCAAGCCCCAGGGAACCCTGCCAGACCCATGTCCCTCTATATGAGGAGAACTGTGCAGGGCCAATGGCTTCACCTTTCCCGGCCAGACCCAGGCCAAGGTGGGTCTATAGTGCCAGCCTGAGACCACTAAAGAACCCTAAAGCAGAGGGAATTCAGAACCAGAATTTGAGGACCTGGGCCTTGCTACCACCCATCTGCACCAGCCCTGTGTTCAGCCATCCCAAGCATCATCAGCGCTCCAGTGATGCACTGAACTAATTGTGCTGGCACCACGCTCTTCTTGATTTGCACCACAGAGCCAACTGCAGAGCTAACGGTGCTGGCACTGGGGCATGGGGCAGAGTCCAGGCAGTTTCCTTCCCCCCAGGACAAGCGCTGACCGCTGGGGCTGGGACAAGAGGGAGTTACCGCTGCTTGAAGTCTGCGTAGAGGATCCTGTTGGGGAATCCCTTGCGGCAGATGCGTATGCCTTCAAGGACACCGTTACACCGCAGCTGGTGCAGCACCAGGAAAGAGTCCATGGCTCCTAGAGGTGAGAGCAGGGATGGAGCTGACATCCAGCCCGCAGGGAAGCGGGAAGTACAACTGCAGCACGGGCTCTGCAACAACCTGCAAACAGGTTATTTGAACTCCACAAAGCACCTGTGTTTCTGAGCATGGGAATTAACCCATCCTGCGGACCACCTCAGGCTGGGCTCTGGAGGGTAGAAGTCAGCCTAAAAGACTTGTTGGTGCCTAGTGTTAGACACATGTGCAAGACGGTAGCACAAAGCCCATCTGAGAGCCTAGGAAAACTAGTTTTCCCCAATAGTGGAGAATAGCAGGGGTCACAGTAGTTTCCACACAAAGATGTTCTGTCTCAGCAGCAAAAGGGTCGCTGAGAGAAAATGTTTTGGGGAGAAGGTCAGCGCAGAAGCTGGGCAGGAGTCCCTGCCAGCTCCCACATGTGGATGTCACCCGAGGGAGCTGACAGGTGACTCTCTCAGTCCATGCATACCTGGGGTCTTCGTCTCATTGGGGATGATGCAGCGGACAAAGTGGGGCTGCGTGGAGCGCAGGTTGGTCATCAGCTTGTTGAGATTCTCCTGTAGGGCAGACATGGGGTATGAGGCACGAGGTGGCATCTCTGCTCCCCTACAACACTTCTCCCCACACCCTTCACCCAAAGCAGGGAGAAAGGGGACACTGGGAGCCCCTTACCACTATTCATGGGAGAAAGGGGAACTTCCCCCAGCTTGGCTGCTCTCTGTGCTATCCTGTCAGCTGGACAGTCCCAGCCCTGTGGCAGGACCACTGTGCTCTGGCAGGGTGGGAGCACTGGCACAGAGGATTGGGCTGTCAGACAGGCAATGCTGGAGAGGAGGCAGGTGCCTCCCAAGTATGTGTAGGTAAAGTTTTGTGACAGAGGGAGGGAGAACCAGGTGCTGCACCCACAGGACCAGGTGCATTCCTGGATACAGCTCTGTTGGCATCCAGCTGCCTGCAGTCCCCATCACAGCAGGTTTTCCCTGTGCCTCCCCAGTGTTGTCCATGTCCTTCAGCTGTGATGGAGGGTGCTGCAGAGCCAGCCTGGACCTTCGCCCTTTTGCCACCCAGCCTTGTCCTGGGCCTGGCTCACAGCAGGGTTACTCTGTGAACATCTGCTTGGACCTGGCAGGACCTGGCAGGACCATGAAAGCCATTCTCTGGGATCAGAGTCTTGCAAAGTACTGTCACAGGCCGTGAATCCAGACCTGACTCCTGCCTGCAAGGCTGCAGCATGAGGGAAGGGCAATGGGTTCCTACAGGTGTGGCAGGTCTCAGAGCACAGGGCTGTATTACAATTGTTTACAGGTTTGTTTTCTCTTCAAGGCAGGGCTCAAACCAAGTCATGGCCCTGCCTTTGCTCAAGCAAAATGCATCTGCACCCTTGGTGCTTCCAGACTGCCTTCCTCTCCTCATACACGTGCAGCCCATCCAGGATCTGACTCTGGGAAGGGAACACCTGGCCACAACTCCACACTATCATGGGACAACCTGCAGCAGAGGCTTGTGACTTGTCCATAAGGAACAAACACACACATCCACGAAGGGGTCTGGGTCAGGGACCTTCCTCTCATGAAACTGCCCTTGACTACCAGAGCTTTTGGCAGCCCTGACACAAGTGTAGCCTTTTTACAACCGCTTCTAATCAATAACACTGTAACAGCAGGACACAACTTTGGGCTCACAGATCACTCTGTGCTGTTTTTCATTTGTATAAGCCCTGGAGTAGAAAAAAAAAAAAAAAAACAACCCTCCTGTGGTGAGCATGGGATCAGGGAGCTATCAAATGTCTCAGGTCACTTCCCCAGACAGAAGAGCCAAGAGCTGCCTGCTCAGAGACCTGTAAGATCCTCCTTCATTTTCTTCTGCCCAAGGGCTGTCCTTCCCGCTGACAAGAATGAGGAGAGAAGTAGCACAGACTTAAAGTGATGTTCATGTAATACATTATCTAAACATCACTACAAGTCTTAACTGCCGCTCTCTCAAAGGCGAAGGAAGTGCTGGGCAGCACAAGCATCACGGGGCAGGAGCAGCACAAGCCCCAGTTCAAAGAGAGACTTTGCTCTCCCAGCCTGGAGCTTCATGTCCTTCCCTAGCAGCATGGAGGACAGAGCTTGCCCTTGCCCAAGGGCAAGAGGATGTCAAGACATTTATCCTAGCCAGGTCAACTCTCTGGAGCCCCTGAAGAGCCCAAAAGCTCATGAGCAAGACGCTCCAGAGTACGGGCAGGGAAGTGGGACTGGTAGCATGAGACTCTCAACTTCCTTCATGGCCTTGAGCAGCTCTTACCTTGTGCAGCTGGGACACTGTTTGGAAGGAAGCTGCCTTCTTACGTTTCTCCTTGGTCCCTGGCTTGTGAGCTTCCTCTGTTGGGTTGAAATATGAATGAATTGTGTAAGTACTGCACTGTGTGCAGGACTCGGAAGCACCTCCAAACTGCCCTGAAAGTATCAGTGAAATCCCCAGAGGTGGCAAATGCTGCAATGGCATGAGATGGCTTCTAAAAAAATCCTCCCACATCACCCTGCTCTGGTTGCTCCCCTTTAGTAGTAACAGGGCTCTCCTTCACACGTCCATGTCACTTCTGGCAGGGCCACCAGGGCAGGGCCCTTCAGCACCCTGCAGGCACAGCCTGAGCCTGACCACCCACACAAGGCCCCTAGGTCAAGGCAAAGCTGCAAGTTCAGAGTCCCCAGGACACTCAGGTTTGTAAGAACCAGTGCAGAACTTCCCCTCACGAGGGCTGCTAGGCACAGGAATGAATGAGGCTGTAAAGGCAGTTGGGGCAGTGCACAAAGAGGCATGAGATTGTTCTCCACCTGAACTGGAGCCCACATAGTTCTCATACAGGGAGGCCAGCAGCTTGTTCTGGGATTTTTGGAAGACTGCCACCACTGTCTCATTCAGGGGGTCCTTGTTCTTGTCCAGCCACCCAATGATGTTGTATGGCACCTGCCACCAAAGAAAAGAGGCAAATGTAAGGACAGCCCAGCAAAGCAGGTGGCTAATACTGCAGGAGAGCTGGCAAGGGACGTACCACACCAGCGTAGTGCACCAGCTCAAAGTGGGCTTCATATTTCCGCTTTTTGTCTGGTCGGGGCTTCTGGAAGTTAGGTGACTTTCCAATATGGTTGTCATAGAGCTTGGCTTTGAATGACATGTCGGAGGCTTTCGGGAACATGCACTCCTCTTCGAGGATGGACAGGATTCCCAGTGGCTGCAGGGAGAAGGCAATATAAGGTCTGAACTCCAAGTTGCCAGGTGCCAGCCCAGAGTAGCAGACTGTCTCGGCTACTGGCCCATGTGACAGCAATGGCATGAGACATCTACCATGGGGCAAGCTATCCCTGTTCCTCTGATGTACCCCACCAGGCTGCATGGGCCGCTGCATTTCTCCAGGCAGCCAGAATAGGGTTGGCCAGGCCTTCAAGAACCAGGGGCTTTGCAGGTCTTTCAGATTGCCAGGGAAGGACACATCCTCTCCAGTATCCTGACAGGTATATTCTTTACCAAAAGAAAATTGAGTTTCCTCCATTTCAATGGTGATTTTTTTTACAAGCTGCTATGAGTTCACGAGCACCCCAAAGGTACAGCAAGAGGATAAGAATAAAAGGTCATCATTCAGTATTCTATGGGGGAAAAGTCCCCACCAGGTTTCATTGCTCACTGGTGGGTACGAACAGGAACCTGCATGTTTCACACGGCCAAAATTTGTGTCAAAAGGCCCCCATAGCCTGAAAACTCTGTGCTGTAAATGTAGAGAATATGGATCTGGGATACTTGTTTGGACTGGGAAGGGACTCCTTTCATTCCTGGTAGCAGAGCAGCCATCACCGTTCCAATGTTTGCAAACAAATGATCTAGCAGATGCACCATTTGTGTGCCCCTGTCTGCTGCTTTACCTTCTCAATCAGGTCGATACAAGCCTGCAGGTCCAGGCCAAAGTCAATGAAGACCCATTCAATGCCTTCTTTCTTGTACTCTTCCTGCTCCAGGACGAACATGTGGTGGTTGAAGAACTGCTGCAGCTTCTCATTGGTGAAATTGATGCACAGCTGCTCAAAGCTGTTGAACTGCAAAAATAAAACAGATCTGCTTCAGCAGGCAGAGCTCCATAGGTGACTGCAGTCACCTACTCCACTTTGCCTGGGTGTGAGGAGAAAGCTCCAGAGTAGGTAGCGAGGAGCTCACTGAAGACTGGCCCACAGCAGTGTTAGAATAGTCCTTTGGTAGCTGCAGGGGTTTATTACAGATAAATTAATTCAGACATGAGCATTTTTTCTCATCAAGGCCAGTAGTTTCTTGGAAGAGATAACACTGGCAAGCACTGGCAGGCCCAAGTGTCTAATTACAACTTTCCCTTGACTCCATTGCTGGAGAACTCACGTCAAAAATCTCGAAGCCTGCGATGTCCAGTACTCCGATGAAGAACTGCCTGGCCAGCTTGGTGTCCAGGGTCTTGTTGATCCGAGTCACCAGCCACTTGAACATGCGATCATACGTGGCTTTAGCCAGAGCACCCACAGCGTAGACAACCTGCCAAGGTAAATGGGGGAGCAGGTCATGATAGGACTCATGCTCCTCCCTGTTCTTGTAGAAGCTACAGGCTGCATGAAAGGGCTTCTTCTGGCACAGAAAGGACAGGCTAGACAAATCCATAGGTTTTCAGCTACAGTATTTATACTGAGATTAGTTTCACATGCTTGCATCCACGTTCTTGTGCATCTGGCCTGCACTTAAGCAGTCTCCAAGGTATTAGGATACAGACTTAGTCTAAAGACTATTTTTCAGAATCCCTGTGCATGGCAAAAGCCTATATTACAATGACTCCAGCCCTTAAATTCCTCTTGAATTTTATTTCAGGACAGGCTTGCACTATCCAGGCCTAGTTTGGGTTCCTAAGTGACATGGCTGAAATCCGACACAAAGCACTTTTGCTGGGTTTGAGCCTCTCACAAGCTCAGTTCTTTAGGTGAGAGCTCTACTATCCATAGCTAAACTCTTCATGAAAATGTGGCTGCCTCTGAAGCAGATCCACAGAGACTGAACCTTTCCTGGCCTTCAATCCAACCAAACTTTCAAAGATTCAGAATTGAGACTCCAGCCTTGGTTAATGTCCAAAATCATCCGCCAGTCCTGCTACCAACTTTCCCAGATCCTAAAGGCAAGTAACTGTATATACATCTTCTCATGATGACAACTTGCAAACCTAAGAGATTGAATTGAAGCATGAGGCACCACAGGAACCACAGGGGCTTCACACACCAGTTTGAGCATGAAGTCCTTGTCCCAGCATACCCACCTGTTCCACATTCTGACCTTTGGTCACGTATTCATTGCCCACTTTCACGCGAGGATGGAGCAACCCTTTGATGAGATCAGCTGAGCTGATTCCCATGAGGTAGGCAGCTTTGTCAGCACCTGTGAAAAAGAACCAAAGCATGAGGAAGACAGAAATGGATGGCTTCTCGATCAAACTCTGAACAAACTCTGTTGTTTAACCTTCCCCAGAGCTGTCCCCAGTGTCTGAAGTGTGATTTCCTACCTCAGATATTGTATGTGAGATAGTATATTGTAAGAGAGGTTGTGGAGTCTCCTTCTCTGGAGATCTTCCAAACCCGCTTGGACGCAGTCCTGTGCCACGTGCTCTAGGTGACCCTGCGTGTGCAGGGGGGTTGGACTAGATGATCTCTAGAGGTCCCTTCCAACCTTGAGCATTCTGTGATTCTCTGTGCTGTTTGAAGACTGGTCTTCCCGCATGAGAAGTTACAGTTTAGAGAAGATCGCCTCAGCAGATCTCTTGCTGCTTAAATGTTTTTCAGTCTTCCACTTGTTTTCCAGTAGAAGGATGGACTTCATACAGTGAATTCACATAAAGTGAATTTGAACTGATCCTAAGAGACGTGATTTTCTTGCTCGTCTTTCACAGACTCTTGATAGTAGACCCCAGCTAGAATCTCCTGCCAAGGAGAATCCCTTCTGATAGATCAAAATCCTCTTTAAATAGAAGATAGCTACTGAATCTGGTGTCAGCATTCCTCAGGAAAGGAGAACTCTTCTTTTATGAATTTGAACATTATAAGATCTGCTCCAGGCAGTCATTTCTGCTGGATCCCTCTCTCAGGGAGGGATACCCAGTCATTTCTCAAGCCTTCCAGTTATGCGATAGGGCCAGGGCTCTCCCTTTCCCTGACACTATGCATTGGTCATGGAAACGGTCATACTGGAAAGCTGCTCTGTCCTTGAAGCTGGCTCTATGACGCCTTGGAGCCAGGCATGGTGCAAAAGCAATAGAAAGTATCCAAATTCTAACTTTTCTGGATTTTCAACATTTCTTTCTGTAGCCTCACTATTCTCTTAGACCTACATTTTGCACCAGCTTTTTCTACATACCAATCATGGAAATGTATTAATCAGCAGTTGTGTCCTACTCTAACTGCTCTTCGGGAGGCTGGGGCTTGGGTAGGGCTTATTACAGTGCACCCTAGGAGGAAGGAAACCAAAGAGCTCAGCTTGGCTGAACCTGGCAGCACAGAGACCAACTCACTTTCAGTGCCGTCAGCCTCTGCCTGCTCTTCCCGCTGCTTCTGCTTGAACTTCATGTTGCCAAAGTGCATGATAGCGCCCACTATTTTATAGGAGCCATATTTCTCATCATTGCTGAAGCCTAGGATGTCCATGGCATGCTGAGGAGAGATAAAGCAGCAGAGAGAGAACAAAGTCAGCCCTCTGAGGTGAAAAGGGAGGGCAGGTGCTCCCACCGTCTCCATAGGGGACTATATCCTGGGGTCTGTAGGCTGAGTGGGGCAGGGTGCTCTATCTGTGTGCACCTAGCTGAGAAATGCTGCTCTGTGGGATTTTAAAAGCAAGTCCAGCTCCTCAAAAGTCAAGCTGAAGGCAAAAGAACCAGGCTAGCAGCAACAAACAGGGCGCTTTCTGAGCTGAGCTTGCACAACCATCTCTCATCTCCTTACAGGACCTACAGGAGGTGTGCACGTACTGCAAGCCCTTTCTAAGGCTAGGGCCTGTTCTCTCTCTTTAAAAAGGGGTGTTGATGGGATCTGAGACACTCCCCTCTTCCTTGCAGGCTCACAGTGTGTTCACAGTGACTGCAGTAAAACAGAAGCCCACAAGTAACTTCAAGAGGGACACAGAAAAGCAGGGACATGTCCCCGCTGTCCGCCCAGAACAGGGGTTGGTTCTGAGGCCCTTGCCCAAGGCCCACGCTCGGGCTGCGCAGTGGGAAGGAAGTGCACATACATCTGTTGCCATGAGTTCCTCGCCATCATCCAGGTTGTCCACAGTTGTTACGCCCTGGGAGCAGAAGTGGTAGTCAAAGGGGTTGAGGGACAGCAGCAGCATATCTGTGATGGGGAAGACATGCAGGGAGTGAGATCAGTCTGACAGAAATGCACATGGGAGAGAATGGTAATCTTGGATAAAGACGAAAGGGTAAGGCTCTAACCAAAGCCTTTGGGCCCACCAAAGTGCAGGTTTTGCCTTTTAGACCCTTAAGCGGCCCCACAGCCCTTGGAGGGAAGCTTGTGCCAGCAGAGATCTCTGCAGTAACTTCTAGGGGAAGCTACTTCTCCTCTTCCTGGAGAGGCTGCTGAACTCCAAGGCACCATGCTTGGAGGTTGCCCTCAAAGGCCCAGGAGAGCACAGCCTAGCTGGGCACTTGAATTGGACTCTGCCAGTACTGTCTGCACAAAAGCCTGAAAGTTCCTTTTCCTTCCCCATTCAATGTATTTCCCCATTTCCCATTCAGTGCATTTCCTTCTAGTGCCTCGGGTTTTCATTTTCCCCAGCAGCCTGGGGCACACTGTGCTCTGCTCATCCCCTTCCCGGGGACAGGGGCACCCTCCTCTCCAGGGCTAGAGGGCGACGGCTTTGCCAGGTGCTGCTTGTCCCTGTCCCCCACAACACAAAGGTCCGTTGCAGGTTGTGTGTCCCAACTCCGCCTAGCAAAAAAATATGGCTGAAAGTACCAAAGGGGTCTATTTGGAAGAGACTGAAACTTTGTTGGGACCGAACACCCTGAGTCGGGCCTCTGAAGCTCAAACCCTACCTCTGCCTAGCTCTGCGCAGCCACTTAGTCTGTTGTTATCTGTGTTCACTGGCTTCCAAAGTCCCCTGGTATCTCTCAGCCGAAGTCCTCAGGTTTGTCCCAAAGCAGAATGGGACAGTTAGGGGTCTCAAACCAAACTGTACGATGGAAAAAAATCACTTCCTGCCCAGTTCTCATCAGGATGGAGAAGGGATGACTGCCTAGGCATGGCCCGTGGCTGGTATCACCCACTATGCTGACCTCAACTAGGAGGTACTCCCTGGTAGAACAGTCTCTGCAAGCTCAGATGGGCCCTCACAGAGGGCCATTTCTTCTGTGACTGTGCCTCCAGCTTGCTATCTTGGGACATGGCTTGGTTGAGGACTGATTTAGAAGTTGCCATCCATGCCCTTGTGACCACCAGATAAGATTACTGCTCTGCACCACTCACCAGACCTGCCTAATAAGGTATTGCTGTGGAGCCAGCAGCAGGCTCAAGAGCCCACAGCCCAGAGGCTGACCACCCCGGGGGATCATGTCAACCACCCTTCTGCAGCGTGGAAAGGTCTCCTGTGCACTGTGACCTGGCACCTGGGGCGTAAGGCTGCTCAGAGCACAAGAGATGGCCCCAGGGCAAAGCCAGGGTGAGCTGGGACTGTCCTGGGGAGCACATTCAGGGCATGTCTAGGCTGGGGTTACTGCTGCGAGTGGGCCGTGCAGCTGTTTCCAAGCTCGCTTTGAAGCAGGTCAGCTTGCAAGGGTGGCAGAAGGAGCTCGGAGCTCGGGACAGGCTGGAAAACACGTCCGCTACCACAGGATGGGTGAAAATCCAAGGCGCACTGCTGAGCTCAGTGCTGTACCAGCCACGAGACGAGGAGTCTCCGTGCAAGGCAGCCCAGCAAAGTGCAGTCCCAGCCTGCGCACAGATCCTGAGCGACCACCTCTCTCCTCCCAGACACTCACAGAAAAGACTCGAGTTTGGCTTCTCAGTCTGATTGCGAGGATAAAGAAGGCTGGGCTAGATGCCTTCCTGAAGTCCCTTTCAACCTGAATTATCCCACAGATCTGCAATCCTAGGTGGCTAGCAAAGCCTTTGAGGGCAGTGGCTCCAGGGTGAGCCAGGGCTGTTCAGCCCCTGGAAAATCAAGCTAGCAAGAGGTCTTCCTGGCTTTTTTTTCAAGGAGTCACACTGTAAAGGCTGTGCTGCAGCTTTGGTTGCCTTACCTTGCAGCTCTGGTTTCTTCCCAGAGAGGATCTGGTAGTAGATATGGTAGCTTCGCTCTTTGGGTTGCTGGAAAATCACTCTTGATTTTTCCAGAAGATCTAGAAGTAGATAGGGCAGAAGGTTTAGAAAAGGACTCACACTTCCCTGAAGTCAACCCAGCATCAGCACAAATAGCAGGACTCAAAATCTTTCCTTCTGCAGCTGGCACACGTTTACTCACAGATGTCAATGTCTGCAGAGGCCAGCTTCCCTGAGGGGCCAAAGTGGATCCGGATGAACTTGCCCTGAAATATTCATAAGGAGGTGAGCATTGGGCTTGTCTAGACAGGTACAATGCAAAACAGTTCCTAGAAACCCAAGAATTTGGGCCAAAGAGCCTCTCCTTTTTTCCCAAGATACAATATGGATATCGAAGACACCTGCAGTTGATGAGCTCAACATCCCAGAGCAGATTCAAAGTTGGACTTGGCAAAAGGGGTGTCTTTCCCAGCTGTCTTTCCCAGCACTGGTGCTCCAGGCTGTGGTTACTGCCCCTCCTCACCCTTTGGTCCTGCAAGGCCCCACTTCACCACAGCCTATGACAGCGGGGTGATTCATTCTGCAAGCACACCATTTCCTGGGCTGATTTAACAAGGGGAAGCCTGGCCCAGCAGTTCAACCCCACTAGGTATAAAATCTAGCTTCCTTCTACGTGCCTTGGGCCCACACCACACAAAATCCCACAAATGACGTCTTCAGTTTACATAAGCACTGCACGTTAGCTGTCTCTCCTGCTAAGACACTTACAAAACGTGAGGAGTTGTCATTTCTTATGGTTTTGGCATTGCCAAAAGCTTCCATAGCTGGGTTTGCCTCAATGATTTGATCTTCAAGGGTGCCCTGGAAAACAAAACCAAAGGATGCATCAGCTCCCCTTCTACCAGAGGGGACCAACGCACTGGGGAAGCAAGTGGTGCTCCTGAACACGTTATCCTGCTCTCCTCAGAGTCTGCTGGTGCTCAGGCATCAACTTGGTTCACGGAGGGGATGCAGATGAGTTCTGCGATTGACACAGCCTGATTTGGCAGCAATACTCACTGTGGGCTTTTGTTTACTAAACTTGCCCATCCTGAGATCTAGGCTCTCCTCTGCACAAAGAAGTCCTGAGGCACTTTCTTAAGCTGCTACAATTTGGAAACTGAGAGCAAGGGCACGTTGTCACGAAGCAGTCCGAAATATTTCAGGCTCTTTGACTCTCCCAGGCATTTTCCCTTCCACCAAACCCAAGTCTTGGAGGGTCTGAATCACAGTATATTATGAATGGACTCAGAAAACAGCTGTGATTTATGACTCTCTACAGCAACTAAATACACAGCAAGGCTTTCTGTGCCAAGAACTCACCACGGATCCCTGCTGGCAGGACCCACTAAACTCACTGGAGATCTTTAGTGCAAACCCCAAATTACCCCCATCCTCCCAGCTTATTTTTCCATTCCTGTTTCACTAGCATAGTTCAAAGATAAAGGGCAGCCTTCATGTAACAGGGGCAAAGCAGGAGAAGAACTGTAGGAGAGACACACGAGAAGAGACTCACGCCACACGAAGGACAGAGGGGTTTGATAGGAGGAGGAGAGTTTGGTGGCACAGGCACCTGTGAGATCTGGGGCCCAGGATTTTCCATGACGGGGTCTTTGAGTGCCAAGCTCTGACTTACATTATTATCCTGCTGTCCCTCTGATAGGGAACATCAGACCTGGCCCCTGCCTGTCTGTGCACTGGGGGGCTGAGCTGTCATGTCAGAGGGTCACGACTGCTCCCAAACTCCACAGCTCTGGGCATGTGAAGGGCAAAAGAGCCAGAGAGCAGCTGTGACTAACAGCTTTTCCAACAGGCTGTATTTTGCTACCTAGATATCCTTTGAGCTGTGATCTTTGAATTTAGCCTGATCAAAAATTGCCTTTTCTGTTAGGTCCCATAGGGGCTGCCCTAGAATGCACAGAAACAGCCCCCAGGTATCTCACTCTTAGTAACACTTTGCTCGAGTGGCCTAATACTCGTGTATTAATGACCATTTGCCATCCAGTAGAGTACTGCATGCACTGGATTGCATGCATTAGCCAAAGGCCATCCCCAGTGCTTGGATAGAAGCTGGGATCAGAAAGGTGGGAAGTCACGAAGAGGTGAAATCCCAAAGCCTCAAACTATGGAAAAGTGGGAAACATAAAGCCAAGCAAATAACTGCAACACTGCCCAGGTTGCACCAAACCCAAAGCTGCCTCTCACAGGCATCTCCCATGCCCTTGACGTAGCTAAATTTTGCCTCAACATTCAAGATCGGGAGTCTGTAACACTTACCCCAGTTTTAGTGGCAAGAGCTGCCTAGAGAAAGGAAAGAAAATTGCCTTTAGAAATCCAGAAAAGCCAGGCAGGAACCACAAGAAGCATGATCAGAAAAGCAGGACATGAACACTTAGTGCCAAAAAACGTCCAAGAGGAAAAAAAAAATTGAAGGATTAAACATTTTAAGAAATGCCAAAAAGTTGTTAAATAGATTAGCTCAAGAAAAAGAAGAAATGCATCAAAAAGCAAGAACAGTTAAATCCAAACCCAAAGAAGAGGAGAGGAAAATAATGCTGAGGAAATGCTCGTCTGACAAGTAAAGCAGCCAGTTTGCTTCTGCAGGGAAAAAGCAGGCTGGAGCCACAATGTATCAAGAAGAAAGAAGCAATTGCAAGAGCAGCTCCAAAATAACCAGCACCAAAGAAATGCAAGAATCAAATCAAGAGCAAGAAAAGCACAAGGTGGAAAATGATCAAAATGAACAAAAGAAAAAGAAAAAAGGAGAAAGAAATGGATAAAAAGCAAGGCTTAAAAGAGACAAGGTGGGAAATGGCTGATTTGCTCCATTTCTTTAATGCACCTTAAGGCGATCATTGGTGGTGTGTTGGAGGAGAAAGAGAAGATACAGTAGATACAGAGGGGCATCTGAAATACCTCTTACAGGCTGCTCAGATCGAACTGCCACTTAAAAATACCCATTTCCCCCTGAGCAAAATAGTTTCAAGCCTTGCTTGTTCAAAAGTCAGGGTAAAAGCCAAGCCCTGGGTGGGTCATACCAAAACACGCTTCCAAATGCAAAAAGTCAAGGGAAGAAAAAAAAAAAGCAAGAAGACGAAGGGGAAAAAAAAAGGAAGAAAACAGCAAGAATTGGTTTCAAAAGAAGGGCTTACTACTTTCTTGCCCGGTGTGTCGCCCAAGGCTGCGACAATGGCAAAGTACTGAATGACCCGCTTGGTGTTTACAGTCTTACCAGCACCAGATTCTCCGCTTAGAGTAACAGAAATACACAGATCAACGACATGAGGCAAAGAACAAGCACAACTTTCAGCAGAGGCTTTGCCAGCCTGCCAGGGCTGCCCAGCCACCCCCACACAGGGCCAGGTAGGGGAAGCCAGGGACAGGAGCAGGCCGGAGCCACCAGCATCCTCCAGCCCAAGCAGCTTGTGCAGGACCCTCCGCGGTGGCAGGGACTCCCAAAACCACACAAGGAAAACCCTGCTAGGACAGAGCCATGTCCTGCACAGCGAGGCTGCTGTGAAAGGGGCCTTTGCCATCCTCCGGGAAGGGAGTCAGCTGGCAGAGATGGCCACGAGGCGCGGAGCTGTGCCGAGCTCTGCCTCTCGCTGGGCAGGTCGCCCTCACCCCAGGGCTTCAGCTGTCCCCGCTCGCAGGACATGGGCCCTTCGCTGATAGTTTCAGCACGCTCCGCTTTGTTGGGGTTCTTGGAAACGTGGGGCGGCCCCGGGCGGCCGCCGGGCCCTCGGGCCGGGCCGGGGCCGCGCGGGTGGCCTGGAGGCCACGCTGAGCTCATGCCTATAGTTAGCGGCTCTCCTATTGTAATCCCAGATCACAAAGAGCGGGGAGGGGGGGCGTTGGAGCCCGGCATTTCTCCGCAGCCCCTGCGTTACCTAATTAGGCTATGGCCGAGGCTAAAAATGTCCCCGGCTCCTGGCAGCAGCGTAGGGTCCTTTAGAGTCCTTTATATAGCCCTTATCTGTATGTCACTTGAAATTAACCTGGCCTACCTCCTCCCACATCACCCCGGCCTGTCTCCTCCTCCCGCATCGCCCCTCCGAGCACAGGCGCCATCTCGGCCTCCACCTCTGCTGCCTCAGCCGGTCTCCGCGGAGCCGGGGCCTGGCTGCGGACCCACCCGTCCCAATGCCCGGCCACGATTCCCCAGGAGAGGAGGGCAGGCCCGGGCCCTCCTGTGGATGCCGCCCGGCCCAGGGGGTCGCCCCATGGCAGGCGTTGCAGCTGTCAGAGGGGTTCTGAGGAGCCTGCGTGGGGCTCTGTCACCTGGCGCGTCCAGCGGGAAGCTTAGCAGGCCAGGCTGGGGGGGCCGGACAGCTGCCCAGGGAACGCAGAGGGGCCCGGCTGGGTGGCACTGCTCAGGGGACACTCATCACCGCACGGGGGCTACCAGGGACCTCAAAGGCTGCTCAGACCCAGGGAACTTAGCAGCAACCAGCTCTAGAGGCACAGAGAGGGAAAGGGCCACTTACGTGATGAGCATGGACTGGTTCTCGCGGTCTGGAAGAGAAGGAGCAAACGTCCAGCTGAAACCCACCAGCCCAGAAGGAGACAAGTATTGCCCAGAGCCTGCCCTGAACAAGATCCCACCGCTCACACTTAGCACAGCTCAGGCACCTTCACAGCACGTTTCACCCTATCCCGCTTGGGAATTTCAGTCTCATGGAGGGAGCCTCACAGACCATCCCTCTGTCCCCACCTGCCAAGATTCTGCAGCAGGGAAAGCACCAGCCGCTTCTTCCCTTCGGAGGCTGCTCTGCTGGCTAAGGGGCTGGATCCTATCCCCTGCCTTGGCTGTGACACAGTGCAACTGGCCCGCATGGACACTGGCCCTCTGTCTTTTCCGGACGTGGAATGCCCTCTGCATCTTTTGGGGTTACAATGTTTTTCTGGAGCTGATGAAGAGCTGACCAAGCTCTGACCCAAATCCACGTCCTGAAGGTCCCAGGCTGACCCTAGAGTCAGCTCCTACCCCCTCACAGCTGGTTTTGGGGGCTGGTGGGAGGGTGGGGAACTCACTGCGCAGCATGTCGTTGTAGGCATTGTCCGCGATGGAGTAGATGTGCGGGGGGGCCTCGGACCTCCGCTTGCCCTTGTAGGCTGCCACCACGGGAGCCGTGTAGACAGGAAGCCACTTGTATGGGTTGATGGTGACACAGAACAGGCCAGAATAGGTCTGAAGGCAGAAAGAAGACAACTGAAGGACACCTGGAGCCACGTGCACAGCCCTGGCGAGGCCCAGGATGTCCACCCTGCCCCTGAGGAGGCTCCCCCCGTCCCTCGTGGAGAGATCCTTGCACCAGGGGGCCGGCCATGGGTCGGGGGTGCCATGGGGCTGGCGCAGACACTCTGCCAGGCTGGTCCCCAAGCGCCTCTCCACATCCCCTGCCTCACGTGCCCCAGCGTGGGTGGCTTACATAGATCATCCAGTGGGAGTAGCGGCGCTTCAGGTTGTACAGCACGGAGGCCTCGTTGAGGTGGGTCAGCATGGCCATGTCTTCGATCATGTCGAACTTGGGGGGGTTCATCTGCTGCAGCTCGTCCTCCTTGACGACCCGCGTCTGCAAGAGGAGGGAGAGAAGAGCATCAGCCTGATAACATGTAATGCGGCACCGTCTTCTGCTCGGGGAGATTTCTGGTTCCTTTGGCAAACAGCTGAAGTGTGTACCCCATCACTTACAACTGGATTTATTTAATCCTGTAAATCCATGTGCTGGCAAACTATCACATTACATATCTGGCCTGAATGGAAGAAACTCAATTTAGCAAATGGTCCTGTTAATATAGCGTAAGTAAAACCCTTCAAAGAGATTTTTTTTTTAACATGTGAATATTAAGTCCATGGTGATTTAGATGTTAAATGCAGGAAAGTGGAAGGAGGAATAAAGGCGAGGTTATTTTTGCTGAAACTGCTTTGATTGAAAATGCTAATCTGATGAAAGTAGGTGTAGTTTAATATTTTGCAAATCCATGACATTTTGAAAAAACAGCTTCATGGGGGAGCAGCAGAAAAGGTTAGATAACTGTTTTCATCTGCAGAAGCCAAAGAATAGATTTTTAATCCCAGCATCTTAAAAAAATCAACGTAAACTTTACAAACTGACAAATTTGACAAATTTGATTTTGGGGAGTCAAAAAAGTTTCTAATTTTTGTCCCAATTTCAGAACAAAGTATTTTCAAAACTTGACATTTTTTCATAGAAAATTATGTACATTTCCCTTAGTTTAGGCAAGTAGGGGGCGGGAAATGCTCATTGTCTGCTCAGGACTTCATTCTGTTTTCCAGTTTTACACCCTCATAAGCCTCTGTTGCTGCAATAGCCTTCCCCAGGTGTGCAACTCCCCGAGCCGAGAAATAAATACGGGTTAAGCTCATTTGTGGTTATTTGGACCAGGCATTACCTTGACAAATACCAGTTGACCATTGCTTCTTGATCACTGCTGGAAAGCTGGAGTAACACCACGAAACACAACTGGTGTCGCATCCAGCCACCCTGTTCTTTAATTCTGCTCACTTTGGGAAGTTATTCCTGGCTGGGGCAATGAGAACAGCCAGCAGACCAAAAGAGGGAGAGCAGAGCTCGGCATCTGGCCCAAGGCACGTAAAAACACATTTATATTTGCCAAAGAACAAGTCCTTACTCATCCTGGTGCTCGCAGAGAACGGCACATTCACACTTTGCTCGGAAACCTGCTTTCCAAAGAGCACTGCTCTGCCTTACGCTGGTGCAAACGCCGGCTGCGAGGAGCAGGATTTGGCCCCTCACCTTTTGCATCGCAAAGGGCTGCTCCGGAGCGTGCGTGTCCTTCGCCAGCCCATCCATAGCGGGGAGCACGGCTGGGACTTGCGCTGGGGAAGCCCGGCCACCCTCTCCGATCCCTCTCGCGGGGTGGAGGGGTTTGGAAAGCAAACATCTGCTGGGGGCACGCGGAAGCGTTGACACGCTTGGAGAGAAAGTTGTCTGCGTGTCCTGGCACACCACAGTGTGACAAGCAGCACGGTGCCCCGCGGGGACGAGCGGCTGCGGAGCGGGCAAGTGTTATCAGGAAGAACTCAGCTAGCTGCAGACACGATCTCCTCTCACATATCCCCCTCGGCACACATTCTTACCAGTCTTTGAGAAAGGGAAGACTTTGCTTACTTGCTTGTCTTTGGTTTCCACAGTGACTTTGCCACCAGAAACTTCCTTGATTTCTACTTCAATGTAAGCGTCTTTCTCATCCGGGATCCACGCTCGCTTCTTTCCTTAAGGAGGAGAGGAAAAAAAAAAAAAAGAAGGGAAAGGGGAAAATATCATATTGAAATGGAGGAAACCATTTGTCAAATCAAGGCCACACAGATGCAGTCTGATTACATGGGAGGACAATCATAATTCTTTCCTATCTCTTGGTCAGAGGAACTGGGATTTCTCTGTTCTTTCATGTTTGTCAGTCGTTTAATTTGCCAAAGTCAACCTTTACATTGGCAGACATCTGCTGCTCAATGTATGCCTGCATTCGGAACGTCACGAAGGAAAACACGGTTTAGAGGAAGCAAGCCCCTTATCTCTTAAGTTGCTCCTCATTTGCTGTGTTGAGATAGGTGCAACACAGAGTATGTGCTTGTCGACAGAGCCCAGTAACACTCTGGGCAGCAGGAAAACCAGCCACAACAGAGCGGGGAGGCTGGGACGGAGCAGGAGGGCTGCAGGGCGAGCTCTGGACACCTCCAAAGGGAGATGGAGATGGAGACGACTTCACCATGGTACTACGTGTTCAGCCTCCATTCTCCTGGCCACCACGGGGACTGGGGAAGGTAACAGGCCACCTTCCCTTTGCACCTCAACAGAACAGGGGGAATAGTCAAACCCCTGCTTTTCCTATTTCTGAGATCTTCTTGTTCTCCAGGGTGGTGGGGGCAGTTCCCGCATCACGAGCCCTGTTGGGCTCAGCCACGCTGGTTAGGGGACAGGGAGAGCCACGGCCAAGGGCTCCCTTGGAGGCTGTGCTCGCTGGGCTGCAGCCTCCTCAGCGCTTACCATCAAACGGGATCGTCTGGAGCTTCAGCTGCTCCGTGTAGCTTTTCCGGAGGTACTCAGCAGCCTCCCCAAACTCGCTCATGTCTAACATGGACATCTTGCCGGGCTGGAGGGCGAAGGCTTGTCAGCAGCAAAGGAAGAGTGAAAGGCACCTGAATGCTGAAAGGAGGGAAAGGAGAAGGAGTGAGCGCAGAGAAAGCACCCAGCAGTGGGCTGCCACCTAAGAGAAATGCAGTAGCCAAACACGCTTTTAATTTCAGAGAGCAAGAGAAGACAGCGACAACAATACCGGCTAATAATAACCATAATAAAATGCAATTACGGATATGCCCTGGGCTGCCAATCCCAGCTGCATGCCCTGTATCGCTCTAGCGTTGAAATCTATGTTCACATTTTGGAGGTCAACAGAGTGCCCTTTTCTTTATAAACTTAGCTAGAAACTGTTGCAAGTTGGCAACCCTGCTGGAGCAGCAGCACCCTGCGCAAAACCCGGGTGAAGACCCGGGTCCTCATTCCAGAGCAGTGGTGCAGAACAACAAAAGCGAGGGTGGAAGCACTAAGCCTTGAAAAATCCCTTCCAGAGGGACAGCTGCTCGGAAAGGCGTTTTTATGACATTGCTTCCTCTTATCCATCTCACGCGAGAGCACACAGCAAAATGCCGAAGCGCCGCAGCTACCGCGACCGTTGTGACCCCCTTGCCAAAACGCACCGACCACAAGAAAAATGCCCTCAAATGGGTCTGTGCTGCCCTCCCCTGTGCCGCCATGCCGGCCCGAGCGCCCCTGCCCGCTGGGAACGGCCGCCCAGTCAAGGCGAAGCGGGTTAGCAGCGCCCGCGAGCGCGCGCAGACATGCTCCTTGCTACCAACCTCGGCGGTAGGGCTGAGTGGCTGAGTGCGCGCCGCAAAGCCCCTTTTTATTGTGTCTGTCAAGGTCAGAGTGGGAAAAGATATGTCAGAAATTCCCATGTGTCATGTCCCCACAGCTCCATTGGTGCTGCTGTCCCACTGCCCGGAGAGACACAAAAGGCAAACTTCGCTTTTATCTCTCGGCAAAGGCAGCCTGGTTATTTTTACTCCCGTATTGTCAGGCGAGTACAAAGGCAGAGCGAGAGACTCGGCAGCTCTGCGAGGCTGCCTGCGCCCGCCTGCTCGCAGGGGAGCGGGGCACAAGAGCTCGGCTGCTGCTTCTCCTGCTTCTCCTGCTCCTCTCCTCACCACCCTGCCTGGGAACCACTGCCTGGCCAGCCCCTGTGAACCACAGATCCGTCCCAACCTGTCCCCCGGCTCAGCTTCGGCCCCTCCATGACCGCGCTCCCCAGGCCAAGCAGGAGGATCCCCGGGTTCAGCCTCTGCTACCGCATGACCTTCCCCTCCAAGGGCTCTCCTGCTTCACCGAGGGATATCAGCCGCATCCCGCATTTAACAGCAGATTTCACTCACACTACAGTTTGATTTTCTGGTTAGAAGCAAACGCAACTCAACAGTTTTCTAAGAGGGGCTCAGCCGCAGGGCCAGGGCAGCTCCCAGCTCTGCTCCAGTGCCCAAGCTCTATGTTGGCCTCAGCTCACAGCAAAACCAGCCCAGCTGTAAGCCCTGATCCTACACCGTGATGTCCTTTCCAATATGAGAAGTGCCCAAGGGCCGTCTCTGCCACGTTCAGGGAGGAGTAATTTTAGTTGCTGGCATCCTCACCCCCCAGGCACAGTGCTCATCTTCCCTGGTGCGGAGGGCATGATCCCATGGTGCGGACAAGGTGGCTTGGAGCCCATTAGGATAAAGCACGATATAAGCCCATATCTCCACGTCCTGCGGGGCACTCTCCCACCAGGCTGGAGGTCAACCGTTGAGTGTCTTCATCCAGATCTGGAAAGAGCCTT
This sequence comes from Tinamus guttatus, assembly GCF_000705375.1. The sequence goes on from NW_010576472.1 coordinate 193,083, forward strand.
GGTTCATGGTGCAGAGCAGGACACTGTGGGCACAGGCACACGTGTCTGCTGATCCTCTTGGGGAGACACCAGGGATGCAGGCACTGAGACCTACTTGTCCATGACATCCAAGAGGCAAAGAGTGTTCAACTATGCCAAGATGGCAGTGGAGAGAGCCAGCAGAAGAAGGGTAGCGTCCTGAAGAACGCCGTGGTGCACACAAGCCTTGGTTGACCGCGGTTCCTCTGAGGTTAGCCCAGGGGTCTCCTGCCTCACTGTCATGAGCTCGGAGTCAGATTTCCACCCACGTCCTGGCGGGGCCTAAGGCCTTTGGCGGGTCCGGTGCCAAGTACCTCTGCCACGAGTGCCCCAGCAGTGGGATGAGCTCTCAGCCCAGGCCCACCAGCTGGCCCAGCCTCACACATTCTTCTCAGGGCATGTACCCGCCCTGTGCCCTGCTCACCCCCTCCCCTGCCTTATCTTTAAAGCAATTTTATTTTCGGAGATTCCTTCTACTGTTCCTTCTGTTAGTCGTAGTTTCTTTCCCTCTTTGAAGATGTTCCAGCAGGGTCCATCAAAGGCCAAGCAGATCTATAGAAAGGGAAATGTGGAATGGTCACTCCAGCAGCTGCTAAAATGTACTTCCTTTGGGTTTGGGCATTTCTAAGCTGGAGGTTGTGATGTGGTTTTCAGTACAGTAGGAAGCTCATCCTCATATTCCTGGTAAGGCCCATGCTCTGCTCTGGTCAGACAGGTGTAACGTGGGCATCCTGAGTGGGGCAGCTATGGAAGGACGTTTGTATGAAGCTCCTAGGAAACCCACAGGCATAACCAAGAGCCTATGACCTCCAGCGTGAGCAGAGAAGAGCTTACTTTGGGCGGCTGGTCCCTGAAGCAAGCAGTTTGCCTGAATGTTACACCTGCCCTGTGTGACCATCCCAGCTGAGGAAACATCTCCCTTGGCCCTTGCTGGGCCATTTGTCCCTCTACAACTCTGTGCTTGACCCATAGGGATCCCATGGCAGGATGGAAGAGGAAGGAGCTCCTGTATTTTGCCCTTGAGGACAGCAGAAGCTTTGGTCAATGGAATATGACACCACCAGCACTAGGCTACAAAGCTGCCCCTTCACTGAGCAGCATTTTGCAGCTGGATCAGCTCCTACCCAATCCCAGCAGAACCAGAAGGTTGTCCAGAGCCCAGGCAGCCTCTCCAGCCTCTCCAGGCTGCTCCCTGACCCCACAGGAGGAATGTTTCCCATTAGCAGGTTCTGATAAGTGGCAAGAAGAAGAATTACTCTACGTGTCAGACAGTTTGCTAGAGGTTTCTACACTTAACATATCAACACTATCAGCTTCCTGAAATGCGCTGGAGGGGACTGTGAAGGCTCTGATTAGATAGAGACAATCTGCAAAGGGGCTATTTCAGGCATATTTCCATCGAGCGAGAATGTCTACTTACAGGGAGACAGGCGAGGGTGACAGGCCAGGCTCACGACGTCCCTCTGGCTCAGCCTGGCCACACAAGCCTGTGGATGCAAGGCTCCCTCCAAACACCAAAATCCAGGATGTGTTTTCTAGGAAGCACTTTTTTTCCCCAAAAAAGCGATCCTCCCTTCTCGGACTGGGGCAGAGTCTAGGCTACAGTTTGCACCAGGGACTGTTTCTAAGTTGTCTTCCTTTCCCACAGCCACATCCCACCAGAGGGAGAGAGAACAATCCCAATCCCAGCTCTGCTGTTAATGCATCCCTCAACACAAGCAGAATTATTCTTGAATTTACAGGCAGAAGAGTCAGGCCTGGCTCTGGTTAGAGAGGAGAAGAGGTGATGGTCTTGGTGGGATGGTGTCAGCTTCAGAGGAGGTCTATGAGACTTTTTCTCGTGCCTGGCAAGAAGCGGCTCAAGGAGAGGAATGGAGCCTTGGCACAGCTGCAGGGAGCCAAAAGAGGCACCCGCAGGGTTCAAGATGGGGCAAAGAACTGAATCTGTTCATCTCAGCGCTCCCTAGGCCCTTCCAGCTGCCTGGACACACTGGGACACTGGGAATATGCTCTCACCCATCCTGAACTGGCTGCCCTTTGGATGGGTGCGCCCATGGATGAGGTGCTGCCTTTATAAACCCTCGGTGAAGTACAGGAACTTGCTGCTGCTGTGAGAACCTCTGCGCTGCGGAAGCAGCTCAATATGGCACGAGGCTTGCAGAGCACGAGGGTGCTGAGCACTGAGCTCTCGGCACCGCAGGGGCACTGCAACATGCACCTGCGGGCAGGCGAGAAGGAGAGAGCCCCCACGTGAGTATCAGAGCCAGCAAGACAACCTGGAGACTAGGAAAAGTGCGGAGTTTTTGTGTGTTCATTTGGAATTCACCAGCTTTGGGTGATGTTTCTTCTTCTGAGAGACTGGCACTGAAGAGATCCAGGTTGCATTTAAGAAGGAAGGTTGTACCAAACACTGCAAAAATCATTCTGCTCATCAGAGGAATGTGTTAGCTGACCCCAGCCAAGAGGCTTGAGGTTTTGGCAACGTGTTTCAAAAAGAGATGAGAGAAAAGACACCCCTGGCCATTCACTTGAACACTTAACAGCACCTTGACTGCAGCCGGCTTGCTGGGACAGGCCCCTGCACACAGCAACAGGGCAGAAGAAACCTTGAAAAAGGTACAGGGAATGAATGGCAAGAGACTGGCTGGCAGCTGTAAGGCAGGGCTGGTTCCTTTGACCCCAGGTCCTTTCCAGTGCTTTAGTGAAGCAGTTCTGTTTCCAGCCAGGAAGGGAATTCCCTTTTGTCTGAAGGGAATTCTTGCAGCAAGGAAATAAAACAAGAGGGTTCCCACAGAGGAGGGGTGCAAGGGGCAACAGCAGTTGGTGTATGTTGGTTTGAGTGCAAGATCAGCATCCAGCATGGAGAGGACCACGGGGGTAACTGAGCATGGAGGGGGCAAATAACTGCTCGGGAGGCAGGTGTTGGCCCAAGCCCAGAAAGACCAAACCCAGAGCTGCCTTGGAGCACCAAGAGCTGTGGCACTCGCGTGCCAAGGCTTGACAGGAGCTTCTGATGCCTCTCCGAAGGGTAACTCCGTCAGCAGCTGGGCCTCCGCAGGACACCGCTTCCCCGCAGGGCCTGCAACGGGGCAGAGCACCAGGAGAGCCATGATCACATTCCCAAAACTTGTGGAGACAGAGGCTGCCGGGGCACAGATAGCCACGCACGGGATGCCTCAGCCCAGAGACTCCGCCAGCTCTTTGCAGATAGCACTTTCCAGGGGCAGCGGAGGGTAACAATGATTGGAAATCAAGACCCAATGCAGCTGTGAGGCTGTGAGGGAGGCACAGAGCTCAGATCAGAACTGGCACCAGGCCATGGTTCTGCAAGTCCATACTTGGGATCTGTCATTCTTGGAGCAACCTAATGGGTTCTGGTTTCCCAGCAGTTTCCATGTGCTTTGGGATTTGGGAGCAAGAGGGAAGGGGCTGCTCCACCTCTCTGGCTCCACAAGGCCATGTAGGGAGTGTTTCCTTCCTGTTCTGACCCAGCTCCTCTGCACTGTGGCCCTGCAGATACATTATCACAGTGAACAACCCAGCTGCTCACAGAGCTTCAGCCCCATCACAGCCCCCTGCTCTCTCCACTCCTCACACACCTTTCCCTGGCTCCATGGAAACCTACATTAGGAATGTGTGGAGAAGATAAGCTGATGAGAAGTGGCATCACTGGGACTTGCTGCTTGGTTCAGCACTTGCTGCCTTGGCAGAAGCCATGGCTCTGCTCTCCTGGCCCATCTAACCAGCTTTCTGCTTGTTGTTGGCTTGTTGTTCTGCTTGTTGTTGGAGGGTTGCTTGCCCTCCCTGTGCCGCTGGGTCACCCAAGATCCCTATTTGATCAAACTCAGTTTATCTAGTGACAAGGGACAATTGTTCAAGGTGCAGTGACAACAAATACAAGAAGCTTCTCACAGTACCCATAGGCTTGGGCCCTGCTCAAAGCTGGCTGCACCTGGGAGGTTCATGCTGCTCCAGCTTTGGAGAAGGCTGCTCCACACCAGTAGCTGAAGGCTTTGCTTTCTCCACGCTGCGTTCAATGTCCAGTGCCAGGTTTGCACTCTAGTCTGGATGCACCCTAGTGGGATGGCATCTTTCAGAGAACGTTTCTCCTACAAGATGCCCCTTGTCCCTAGACAAGCCCCTGGACGATGGCTTATAGACCCCAGGGTGGCCTTGTGCATCCCAGTGCAACATCTGAGCGGGCCACAGGCACAAAGCTAATGCCACTGTCTGTTTGATGGTCAGCTCCTGCAAACCTGCCCTCAGGAAGCAAGTCCTGGCACTCTGGCCCAGCTGCTGGGTCTATGAAAGGCCCATGAGACACAGGGAATGGCCATGTCCCTGCTGTAGGGTTGCTCCTGCATGGAGCTGATCTCCCCACGGTGTGAGCCAGGGGAGCCAGCACCCAGGGCTCAGCACCCACTGCCACGGACAGGGGCAATGGCCTCGCAGACGGGTGTCCCTGCCCCTGCCTCTGGCCAGGAGCCTTGGGGACTGCTCTGCCCACAGCTCCTGGGAGTGAAGGCGCCGCCAAACTCAGGTAGAGCCCAACAGCTTCGTCCTCCATCAGCCCCGCTCCCTTGGTCTGGCTCTCGCAGATGGTCTCCGTGCTATTTATACTTCACTGCATGGCCACTTCATGTCGCAGAAAGGCCTGGTGGAAAAGCTAAGGAAGTGAAATTACTTTGGGGAAGAAATGACACTACCCGTTTATAAATAAACCCACGTTTCATTGATCTTTTGGATGCTCCCTTGGCAGAGGGTCCAATGTCAGTGCTCCAGCATTGCAGACAATACTTGGGCATTGTTTTATTCTCAGTTACAGGGGAAGGACAGCACCAGCTGCCTTTCTATCTTTAGCCCATTAGAGCACCCTTCAATTGTTCTGCACTTCAAACAATAGGCACATGTGGTGGGGGGGGGGTTAAGATTTTTGGCCTTACCAGAGCATTTTGCATCGAAACGTGGCCTTAAACTCAACAGATTTCTTTCAAGTCCGCCCTGGAGCTGCTGTTAATACAGCAGCGAAGCCCGAGTGCCAGAGCTCGGCCTTCTTTTTCATTTGCATGTTGGGCCACAGACCCGTCCAGCTCCCTAGGGAGTCCTCTCAACAACCGCCCACCAAAACAGCCCCATTCTTGGGTCTTTTCTTGGCTGCTGACAAACATCACATCATCCCTCCCCTCTGCTGCCACGGGCAAGCTAGTGGGTTGCGTACTGCTCCCGTTCAAAAGGACTTTTTGCTAATGCACAAAACACCCAGCACTGCCCAAAACCTCAGGCTCCGCTCAGCTTGCTCCTCTGCAGCTGGAAGCACAAGGCAGCGACCGGGAGCTTCCTTACGGCGGCATCACCAGGGCCACGGAGGGCGCCCGTGCGGGTCCCGGCAGGAGCGGCCGGAACGCGGCCCTGCCGAGGGAGGTGTCCGCGACACCCTCGCGCTCCCGCATCGGGCGCTGATGTAACGTGAACGCCGGCTGCTGCCAGGACTATTTATTCCCTCCTGCTCCCGCGGATGTTGTCTAGAGTTTCAATTGTCTGAACACTGGGCAGCCCTCGAAAGGGGATGTGGCGTCCTAAGGCCACAGAGCCCCGCTCTGCAGGCTCCACAGCGGCCCGAGGAGGGGACAATTATTACAATTATAATTGTACAATTAATTATATAATTTATATATATATATATATATAATTAATGATTATATGTTACAAGTACAATGGGCTTTTCTTGAAACTTTGCAGCCCTCTATTTTTAGCAAATAAAGATAATGTCCCAGTTGCTGTTGTTCATCTTTTGTTGCACGTAACATGCCAAATACTTACCATGTCTGCCATCTTTTTTTATCATTTAACCTTCTCTGAGCTGCATTGCAGCTCTCTTACGCTGTGGAAGAGATTATGGGCTGTGTTCAAGCACAAATCCTTCCTGGGCTACTGGATTACCAAGAAAACATCTCGTTCTCCAGGCTGAATTTGGAAAAAGGGAAAGAAAAGGCAAACTAGAGCTCTCCATAAAAAGAGCTTTCCTAGTCTGAGCAGTGTGCATGTTTCCTGGGAGTGCTTGAGGAGAGAGCAGCACCTTTTTCATCTTTCTTGCAATAAAACTGGGACATATTCTGCAAAGTTTTGCAGAGAAACTCAAACTTTTCTCACACTTTCTAATACTCTCAGAGCAAATACAGAGACTCAGGACATTGCCAGGACCTAGGATTGAAACGGGGATACTTCTCATCAAAGGGATGGCAGAGCATCCACAGAGGAAAAAGGACTGGACTAGGACTCCCCAGGCCCGAAAAGGCACCAGATGGGTGTGTTGGAGATCTATAATCACAGAGCGACATGGCACCACACAGAGCAGAGGCGGGTAATGGCAACAGCAGGATCCTTTTAGCGTGACAGAGCGAGGGGTGGGCTGGCAAAAGCGCCCCTGCCCCTCAGGCAGCTCCTGGTCCTGCTGGAGCCCTGGCTGGCCAGGGCTGAGACGGGTCCCGGTGCCACGGATGCCACCGCGGGCACCGCCAGCGTCACCGGGAATCGCGGCTCTGCCCCAGCGACGTGCGGCCCCCTCGTTCCAGATGGCAGCGGTGACATTCGGGTCCCGGGTGGCACTGCCAGAGGTGCTCAGAGCCGCAGTATGTGGGATGAGGGGCTGTCACCCCTGCCTGCACCCAGGGTCAGGCTTGTTCTGCATCAGCATGTCTGTGTCCCATGGCAGCTCATGCTGACCCATAACCAAGGGTAAGGCTGCTTGTCATTTTTCCCATTTTTTCCACTGCTCCAACCACTGCTGCGAGCAGGGCTGTGAAGGAAACCACACGGGGACACTTGGGACAGGGTGGGCAGTGACACTGACAAAGCACTGCCTGTTGTGGGCACATGGGGCTCCCAGGAGAAGCGCACGGAACTGGCTGCATCCCTCAGAAACGCATCTGGGAAGAGCAGCAAAGTTCTTTCAAATGCCCTCCCAAAGGAGTCCACGCGCCAGGCCCTTCGGATAAACACTCATTAGTGGGTCAGGAAAAGAAGACAAGAAACTTGCAACGAGCTGGACAACTCCTGAAGCTGGTCGGAGGCCAAAAAGCCTTTCATCCCTCAGCCTGGCCTGGTCACTGGTGAGGACCTGTCTGTGGAAGGTGACCAAGGGTGACAACAAGCATTGCCCGGCGCTTGCCAGAGAGATGACACCCTCATTGCAGGCTAGCACATCCCAGGACTCTCCCATTGATACATCCCAAGGCTGGGTGCCCCTGCCTGGGGGTTTCATGTGTAGGTACATGGGTCACACCACGGCGCAGCTCTGTGTGACTGCATGAGCAGCAAGCACAAACAGAGAGATACAGAGAGAGTCTCCATCCACCTACTGCCTCTCCGAAGGTTACAGGGGTCTGGGACTGTCTTTGCAGTGGTGCAGGACGCCCCAGCAAGCTCCTTGCAGCCAACGGGGGAGGCTGCCATGCAGCAACGCTCGGGGAGAAGGAGATACCCTGGACTTGGCCTGTGCAGACGAGCTCCTGAGCTGTGGGCTTCCTTTGGGGCCTGGCGCTTGGCACGTCCCATCCCAGCGTTGGTGCCAACTGCTGGAAAACAACAGTTGGCTTCTGTTGTCAGAGAGAAGGCAGAGAGGAGGGTGGATGTAGAAAGCAAGGCAGAGGATAAAGTCTCTTGCCCAAAGCCTTCAGTGGATCCGTGGGCCAGTGTGGAAAATATCTGCTCTTCCACCTCAGGCAGCCCTGCAGCCCGGCACAGCCCTGCAGCTCGAGGGCTTCCAACATGGACCAACACTGGGACATTCCCGACCAGCCCAGCCAGCACTAGAGCTGCAGGTGTGCAGGAAGGCTGCGCACGAGAGGCCTCAGCACCAGGGACCCGATAGGCACTCAGCAGAGAGCCTGAGCGCTCTCCATGCCTGCCACACGCAGCGTCCTTGTCCTCCCCACGCAGCAGGGACCCTGCCTGGCAGGGAGCACCACTCTTCCCATCTTACCATAGGGAAAAGCAGGACAGAGTGGGAAGCGCTCACTCAAGGCCAGGGAAGGAGGCCGGGTCCGAGCTGAGTTTGCATCTCCCACACCCGCAGGTACCAGGGCTCGCAAAACCCAGAGCTCTTTCTAAACCCTTGGTACATTGTGGGTCACTGGCGCAAGGGGGTGATGGGGACGGGCCCGAGCAGCAGAAACTAAGAGCCTGGGGAACCTTGTTTCTGCGGAGGATGAGGACACGGGAGCTGCACACACACACACAGACCAGTCACCTCTGGCCAGCAGCACCGCTGGCTGCTGCCCCACCAGTCTCCTGGCCCTGCTGCTCCCCCCAGGAGGGGAAATCCTTCCCCTTGGACCAAGAGGAGGCGAAGGGAACCTGTGAGTCCTGCCCAGGGATGCTGCTCATGATGCAGTGCCCCAGAGCCAAGGTCACGCAGGGCTCTGAGCACGCAACGGAGCCCACCCTGGAGGAACTCACACAGGGGCTGTTCTCAAAGCCAAGGCTGCGAGACAAGGGCACGACCGAGCACCAGGCCAACACGTCCCCTCCTGCCCGGACCATCCAGCCCCGCCGCGTGGCCCCAGCCTCGCTGCACGCCGTGCAGGGACATCCTTTATTCAACCAGCACACGGACTTTTACACAGACTCTCACCAGGGATTCGAGGCCAGGCCATCCCGCCCGTCGCCAACAGCTTCCCCCAGTGCTGTGCTGAGCTCTGCCTTCACACAGACCCCGCGCTGTCGGCTGGTTTTCGTTTCTAGCAGCGTCGAATTCGGAAAATATCCTAAGGAAAAGAAAACTTGGAAGAGGTGAGACACTCTGCTTGCCCCCCTCACAAGTCACATACCCTCTGGCTTAACCCCAGGGGTGAGCAGTACCCCAGGATTGCAGCCAGCTCCGGAAATGAGAGCAATTCCTGGGTCTCTGGTGTCCTGTCCCTTCCTCTCCTCTCAGTCCCCTGGGCTTGTCTGGCTCGAGAGAAGAGGGCTCAGGGGCACCACAAGGGCAGCGTGTAACTATTTGAAGGGTAGTTACACACAAAGATGATGCTGCCAAACACTTTTGGGCAGCACCAAGCAATGGAACAAGGGGCAACTTCCACTAAATGCAGTTTGGAATGTTCAGGTTGGAATGTAGGAAGAAGCTTCATCTCCAGGAGCCAGGTGTTGTTCTGGGACAGGCCACCAGAGATGGGGGCAGATCTCCATTTTCAGATAGTTTGAAGGCTCAACTAGACAGATCATGGCCACTTTGATCTACTGCTGGGGATGGTCCCTCTCTGAATGGGAGGTTGGGATAGAGACCAACTCATTCCCCACCAGCACCTCTCTGATTCCCTGACGTGGGGAAAGGTCTGAGCTTGTCTCTGATTGTAGAGTGTACAGCCAACATGCAAGTAAGTGTCTGTTGGTAGCATACCAGAGTGGATGAAATAATAATTTACAATTTCCTGGTTTTACAGCTGCAAAATCTGAGCGTTATACATGGATTTACACATTCAATTCCAAAACCTGCATTAGTGAAAAATTACGTCCAAATAAAAATGCAGAGCTGAGGTTTTGTCCAGCCCTTAATCTTCCAGCCACACACAAGCCTCACACAATTCTCTGTTTGCCAACAACCTGCAATTTGAAGCACTATTTGTAGCACAGGTCACAAACCATGTTCATGTCAGAGCCTCAAATACATCACAGCTTCACACATAAATGTGCTATAAAAATGCTACATAATTATATTGCTCAGATAAGTACACAGAGCAATGCCTTGTGATACAAGAAATCTTTCTCCTAGCTAAACTGCTGTGTCAGTGTAACACTATTGGTAAATTTGCTAAATAACTTGATTTCACTGTGGCTATTGCAAGAGCTGAACAAGTTAGGACTGTGTGGTTGCTCTTTAGTATATTAAAAAAATAAGAAGGACCTGGTTTGGTTTGGATTAAATTTTAGCTCTTCCTAACACTGTTGTGCTCCTGCAAGAATATGCCTCCAGCTTTCTCACACTGCCCTTTCTAGGAGGAATGATGCTGGGGATTTGCAGGTGATACCCTGGGATTGATTTGCCATGTACAATAAATGAAGGTCTGCAAGTTCTACAAAGTGAACGTGCTCAGACGCCCTATGAAAGCAAAAAAGAGATGTGCAGGAGAAACAAGGCCTGTGCAGGATGGGCTTCCAGACTGCACAAGTTCCTCCAGGCTGGGACAATTTCAGATGAATAGGATAGCAGCCTAAAAGGCATAAAACATGAACCATCCCTGCCCTGCTGGTGCTGTCCACATCACCCACCTCTGCAAACCCTTAGAAGGGCCAGGAGAGCCCAGTTTGGGCAGCTCTTCCCTTGTGGGAGGGGAGCAGGAGAGATGGGTTTTGCTGCCGAGGGACATGTGTGGCAAGTGTAAATTCTGGAGCTGGTACAAACCTGGAGGATGTCTGAGATGCTTCTTTTTCAAAAGGTTCCTCTCCTCCCCTTGTAACCAGCACCTTCTTCCAGGCGGTGGAGCAGGATTTCTTGGGAGCACTTGCACCAGCTTCTACTTGCACAAGGCTTGACCACAGATCCTCTGTCTACGCTCCCGCAGCTCTCCGGTGTTTCCAGTTTTGGCTTGAAACACTTGTCATTTTCTGAGCGAGGAGTTTGTGTGGCAGCAGTCAGAGAGGAGGAGGAGCAGCCAAGGGGGCGATTGACGGTGCTCCCGGATCGAGGCACCTCTCCAGCCACGGGGAGGGGGTGCGCGTAGACGCCAGGGACATTACTCACGGATGCATCTGTGCTGGTCCTGGCATTTTGTCTTCCACCCACTGCCACTTGCACGCCTTCCCGCAGCAGCTCACCTTTTGTGCCGCTAGCTGCAACGCCCTTCTCAAAGGGACACGCTGGGGTTGCAAGCTGTGTCCTCTTGCTCCTGTGGACGCTTTCCAAGGACGGCTGAAGCGGGAGCCTGGCTTGGTAACGCTGCCAGTAGCTTTCATTTATTCCACCTGGTCCTTCTTCACAGGACATCACGGATGAGGATTCAGACTTACCAGGTGTCTTTGAAGTGAAAGAGACACTTTTTCCTGTAGCTTCCTGGGGAACGTGTTCACTGAAGAGCCTGTGAGAAGGGACTTGGCCACACCTGCACAGCAGGAACTGATTTGGGACTGCCTCTTCAGAAGGCACCTGGGCAGGATCAGGCCTCAGTTCCTCTGAGGAAGCTTTATTATTGTCCCCAAATGTTCCTGCCACCAACAGTGACTGAGCAGGGCTGTTGCTGCTCCCGGTGCAGGTTGAGCTCACAGAACTCTTGCTGTCTGAAGGCAGCACAGCTCCAGGTGCAGAGCTCTGACTCTGCTCCTTCCTGCAGGGAAAGGGGGCTGCTGGGCTCCCCCTCTCACCAGGGAGCAGGGGGCTGCTTGGGTTCTCCTCCTTTGGAGCAGAGGGGACCTTGCAAGGCTCTCTCTCCTGCAGGGAAGGCAGAGGATTTGCAAGATCTCCCTTTTGTGGGACAGGGGGAGGCAGAGGGGGAGCCGAGAGGCCCTCCTGAGCTCTCTCTGTGCTGTCTGCAGAGGAAGACCTCTCCCCGGTAAGGAGGGACCTCGCCAGCTTCTGTTTTCCTGCCAGCCACCCAGAGCAGAAGCTGAGGATGCGCTGCATCTTCCCATGTGTCCTCCGGGCTGGCGAGAGGCAGCGGGTTTCCCCCAAACTGCAGATATCACTGGGCTGGGCCTGTCAAAAGAGGCTGTGTGTCACCGCTGCCCGTGTGGGCAGCTCCCTCCTAAGAGCTCAGGGCTTCACAGCATCACAGCTCCTCTCAGATATTCAGGTTACACAGTGGAATGCAATGGCGTATAAGAGCTTCTCTTTAGGATATTTAAAGTATCAGTTCCTACTTCTTTTCCAGTTTTGTAGTAATGATCAAAGGCTGTAAAGGTATAACGCCCTTTCGAAGGAAAGCTTGAAGAATTGCAAGGTTCCTCTTGGAAACGTTGATCTTGCTGTGTTTCTTTGGGACTGAGATACACAACAGGGTGCCTGAGGGCTCTGCTTCTGTCCTGGTAACACAAGAAGCTGATTCTCACGCACAGGTTCAGCCCTAGCTGCCACCAGCGCTCTTGACACGTCTGGTTGCCCCTCCAGAGGCTGGGGGCTCTGGGGGGGCCTCGGCAGCAGCCTTGAGTGCCCCGATCAAGCTAGAGTCAATGAGTTAACGTATGAACCATGCTCAGTAGACTGCACTCTGCCTGCTCGCTCAGACACTGCTTTCACAGGACATGAATTCAGCTGTTTGCCAGCCAAGGTCTTGTGACTGCGAATGTTTTCAGTTTTGTGAACCACAAGAGCTTTCGTCTAGTTCCGTTTCCTTATTACAACTTATTACAAAACTGTTGCTTGACATTCACAAGAATATTCTCAGTGGGGTGTGACAAAGCATAGTGTCTGTGTGGACAGCTCAGAACTGAAGAGTTAGGGGCTTCCACCCCCAGAAGAGGAAACCCTTTTGACTGGCCGTAACCACACAGACAACTGCAAAGTCCTCTGATGTTTGCTGAATCCGGGAGACAAAAAGATTTTGGAGACTTCTCTTTTGGGCGACACCTGGTACTGTTGACCCCTGATGATTTACTTGCAGCAGAAGACTGTCTTCACAGCTCGTATTTTTGTCACTTAGGCTGTTCCACAAAAGCAACAGTAGTCCAGTCAAGTCGTTTGGTTCTGGACCTTTCTCCTGCTGTTCTTCCTGCAGGTGACACTGATCTTCTACGAACGCTGGAAAAAGGATCACTCACTGTCGCAATCACAGATCTCTAGAGAGAAAAATTTTAGTTACTTTCAATAAATGCTATTTCTAGCCAGCCCAGCAACTGTAAGATCTATTCCAATAACTCAGTAATATTATTGTCTCCAATATTAAGACAAGACACGATCCTGGCAAGTGCTGGTGACGGCTGCATTATAGAAAACTTCTCTACCAAACCACTTCCCATTCTTCAGATCAAAACACTCTGGGACTCTGAGTACATCTAAGGGCCATTCCCTCTGGCTGAAACTCAGGAAATTAATGTCTTACGATGTCTGAAATGGGCTCCTAATTTTTCCTAAGGTTAAAACCTTAGGAACTAAGCAAGTTGGAATTCACTGAAATTTCACTATTGGGAACCAAAGCTTCTCTAAACAAGGGGATTTCGCTATCTTGGACTTGGCTGTTCTGGTACCCCCTTCCCCTGGGGTTTTGTCTCCATCCTCAGGCCACCTAGGTGCCACCACGGCCATCCTCGGGAAGCAGCGTTCAAGCTCTCCGGTGTGGACAGGAGTGGCCATGTTCCGGGCTCTGCTGTCCCTGCAGGGCGCGTGGCCACCCTGGCAGACCGGCTCCAGCGCGGGACACTCCGTGGGGTGCCCTGTGTCCCCTCACTCCATGGGATGCCCCCCACATCATCTCATCCCGTGAGGTGGCCCCACATCAAGTCACCTCATGAGGTGACCCCTCCACATGCCCTGACCTCACGGGGGGTCCCCACATGACATCACCCTATGGGATGTCCTCCCATATCCCCACACCCTACGGGGTGTCCCCCCACGTCACCTCACCCCATGAGGTAACTCCACATCATCTCACCCCATGAGGTACTCGCCCACATGACGTCACCCCATGGGGTACCCCCCCATATGACGTCATCCATGGGGTGCCCCCAGCATCACTCACCCCGGAGGTCTCCCCAGGTCACCCCCCCCGGGCCCTTTCCCCCTCGAGGTCCCTCTCACCCCTCCCAGCTCTCCCTGCCCCCACTTCGCCACTGCCTGGGGCCCCCACCTGACGTCACCGCATGACGTCATGCCGCTCTATGACGCAGTCCCGCCCGGGAACAACGCACCGCCCGCCTCCGCCCTCGAGCGCGCGGCG
>NW_010576472.1:208324-221010 GCF_000705375.1 Tinamus guttatus
CGGGGAGCCGCGGCTGCGGGAGGCCGCGCTGCTCGCCGTGGACGCCGCGCTGCTGGCGGGCGTCCTCATGCGCACCCAGGAGGAGCCCGACGCCTCGGAGGTGAGCGCGGGGGCGCAAAGGCCCCTCCGTCCCGCGCCGAGGGACGCAGTGAGTCAGCAAACGGCCGGAGCACAGGGAGGAACTCGCTCTCATTGCCGGGGTTCGCTGGAACAATACCCAGAACGGGCAAATTCACCTCTTCTCCGAAACAGGGGGGTTCGGGAGGTGGCTTGCTCCCAGCAAGGTGGAAGCAGGGTGTCCTTTAGATGGAAAGACTCAGCATTAGCTCTGGAGCGGCTGCTCCTGCCTCCGCAGACTCCCGTGGATGGCTTGTAAAGCAAAGTGGTCCAAAGTGAGCAGGTTTCAGACCGTGTGCCCTGTCTGTGGTGCATTGAAAGCGCTGGGGAGGTGGTTAGCTTGAACCTTTGGACAAGTAGAGGAAGCCACTAGTTTTAAATTTTGCCTCCTTTAGACACCCTTACTCTGGGGTGGCTTCCAGCATTGTAGTGTTTTGGGGCGAGACACAACTTCTCTCTTGCTGGATCCTTTTTTTCCAGATGGTGAATTATGCTCCTTTCACGTTGCTCCCATCAGCAGTACCAAAGGCCCTGTTTGAACAAGCATATGCTGTTCAGCAAGATTTCAACCTGCTTGTGGATGCAGTTAGCCAAAACAGAGAATTCCTGGAGCGTACTCTTGCCAGGTATTATTTTGTTTATTTTTTTTTTCCAACGATGCCTTTTAAATAAATATCTTAAATGTAAAGCGTTATTCTTCAGCTCTTGCCTTCCCCTGGTATTCCTCATGCTGCTTTCAGGCATTCCCAGCTTCTATCCATGTGTGTCCTGCACGCTGAATGTTATAGAGCATAGGCACATCTATCTTCTGCAAGAATCATCTCTTCTTTGCTGCATTACTTGTCCTAAGATTAATTTTCACCAACTCTTTGTGCTTTGACATCTGCCTGGGCCTCCCGGTAGATGCAGAGAGTGCCCAAGAACTGACTCCCTGCAATGATCTTCAGTTTAGCCAGTCTTCTAGCCCTTGGCTTCTCCCTCATGAACTTGCCACCCCTTAGGCCTTACGTTAAGTTGCTGGAGGCCTCTTTGAGCCCTGGGTGGGCTCTCTGGCACTTGGCTGCAGGAACAGAGAAAATGAGGTGGTTTTCCTAAAACCTCAGCCCTTGCAGCTGCTTTAACCCTTGTGCCAGCTCCATAACTACCTGCAGACGGAGCTGTGGCCAGGGGCCTGTTTCTACCTGTGGTTAAGGAATGCAGAGCCTGGGGCTTGGGGCTCTGCTCCCTGCCCTCGCCTCCTCCTACACAGCACCCCAGGGCTGTTGTGCTTTGGAGGTGCCGCTCATAATTAGCCCTGGAATTTGGGACTCGGAGAGGGGGGAAAAAGCCAGACTCTTCTATCAGACCTACAGAGTGCTTAGCACCACAGTGCGCAGGATTTGGAGACCAACAGGACAGAAGATTTGTTGAAACTCCTGAAGTTCCTTCTATGAACTTTGTCGTGGCCCAGAGAGATTCTTGATTTCTTTTCTCTCTCTTCAGAGCTTTTCCGTGTTTCTTTCCCTTTGCTTGCCTCATCTCTCTGACCTGCAAATTAGTCACCTCTGCACAGAGGTGCTTTTATCGCATAGCTGTGCTGAGCAAACTGGATTTGAATCATACACTCTGGCCCTTGAGGGAGAGGGCTTTCATGGTGAGATGATTAGTAGGACTTGCGAGATGAATTCTCCTGTTTCTCTGTGACAGCATCTGGTGGCCAATTTGATCTCTCTTTCTCTTTAGCACCATCAAGGTCGATGACTTCACAGCTCGACTCTTCCGAATCTACACGCAGGTTTTGGAGGAAGGATTGGCTCAGGTACCTTGGCAGGAGAGCCCGGCCGTCAGCAGCCTTGCCCCTCTGCTGTGCAGTGCGATAGCCTGGTATCTGTGTCCGCAGTCTCCTTGCTCCTCCTGGCTTTGAGCTGTCCTGTAGGCAGGCAGCTTGCTCCCTGGGTTACAAAATCTCACTGGGTTCCAAGCCGTGAGCTCACTGCCTTGTCCCATGTGCCAGTCGTGCTTTTTGGACAGTGGTGCTGGAGGCAGCCAGGCCTTGACTAGCAAGATTTCATACCTGCTTGTCTTGTCTTCTGGAAGTCTTGGAGAATGCAGGGATGCTCTGTCAGGACTCATTCTAGGTGGCCTGTTCCTGCAGAAACACGTTTCTTCTCAGGTGAGGGTTGTGGGAGCTGAGCAAAGGCCAGGACTCGCCTACAGGTCTTGCATGAGTGTGTAGCAAAGTCGTGGGGACGGGCTATGCCCCCAGGAGGACTTTGAAGTGAAGTCACCAAAGGGATTAGCAGTAAAAGACAACAAGGGAACTTTTCTGTTGTTCTAGGCGTGGAAGGGAAGAGAAACTTGCTCCCACTTCACCTGCCCTCCCCTCTGTTTCAGTCTGTGTTTTTAGGCATAAATCGCTCTGATTACATGATTGACTGTGCTGTGGACGGGACGCCAGCTCTGAAGCAGATTGAAATAAACACCATTGCTGCCAGCTTCGGGGGCCTCACTTCCCGAACCCCGGCCGTTCACCGGTAGGGAAGCAGCTCCACAACCAAGGCCGTGTGGCATCTGCATGGCCAGGCCTGTTGCCCTCTGTCCTTCCCTGTTCCCCCGGCTCCTGCTCTAGAGTGCTGGGCAGTGGCTGTCATGAGACTGAGAGCTGCTTCTGTGCCACAGGCAGGTGCTAAAGGTGCTGGGAAAAACTGAGGAGGCCTCACGTCTGGTGACCAACAATCCATCCCAAGGGCTTGCGTTGGGAATTGCAAAAGCCTGGGAGCTCTATGGTTCACAGAGGTAAGGAGAGAAAAGCTCCCAGGGGCCACATTATCTTGGCTCCCTTGGGGATACACACTTTTTTTTTTTTTCTTAAACTGTACATTGTGGAAGATGCCTCTGTGACAGACAAAGCTGCTCTTGAAAAGGTTAGGGCCATCCTGTGAGGAGCAGAGCTGTCACCTTAGCATGCAAAGCTGCTATTTTGGACCTCTGTGTGCATATGGTGTCCTGTCACTCTTGGACGTGCCACAGAGTGACTCTGGAGGAGTTGTGTGATTAAAGAACACTGCGTGGTTCAGTTTTCCTTGTGTCCTTGGTGCTTATAAGCACTGGCTTATTAATGATGTGGGATCAGTGCTGCTCTCTGTTTGCTCACCTGTAGAGATGCTGGAGACACCTAACTTGAGCACTGTAGGAAGACTGAACCTCCAAGAGGTCAAAAGCTTTCGATTTTTTGGGTGCGTGTTTGGTCTTTCTGGGTTTAATTGCATTCTTGATACCTCTTTCAGTGCTGTGGTGATGTTCCTGGTGGAGAGAGTCCAAAGGAATATTTTTGATCAGCGATGTGTGGAAAATGAACTCTGGAACAGGTAATGGTGGAATTTCTTGGGATAAGAAGGGAAGGAGGTGGTACAATTCTGAGGGGGAGAGAGAAGCAGCTTGCTCCTGTGTTCCTTCTGCCTAGCCTCAGCACCCATCTTAATCTTCCTCCACACCTCGCAGTGCCAAACAGCAGCTCTTTGATGGAAATAGCAGCAGTGATCAAAGCCTCTCTTCTCCAGGGCTGGTTTCTTGTGGCCTTTACCTCTGTGTATTCCTGGGAGCTGGACCCGTGGTGGCTCTGCTGTGGGGCACGTCTCTCCAATAGGGCACTTTGGAGCAGAGCTGGTTAATGAGAGTCCTCTTGTTATCCTGCTCAGGACAGGAGGTTTCATAAAACTTCAAAGATCTTTGTGAAAGATCTGGGCTGAGGAAGGAACGTGTCTGTGGGTTAAAGGGTGTTGAAATGGGGAGTGTTTTGATGCCATCTAGCCCTGAGCCCCTCCAGACTGTGCTGATGCAGTAAGAGACCTTACAGATTCATAGTTTTGTAGGAATCAGGCTGGCTGCTGAGTGTGTCACTACATCCCCAGGGCCACACTGCCTCTTTGTGGAGAAAGCCTGTACAGCATGAAGTTAGGAAACGCAGGATGTTAAAATTTTATCTGCAATTTTTGGCTTTGAAGCCAACAGTGAATATATCTGTCATGTAGGGATAAAAGAAGCAGAATACTGAATTCTCCTAGAAACACCTTAAAAGGTGAGAGATGAGGAAAAATGCAGTGTGCCTAAGCAGATATTTTGCTTCCTAGTGTTTGGTCTGGAGAGAGGGCATGAGTGCTGAAAACAGGGACTAGTCTGACCTGAGGAATGCTAGGAATGCTTGTGGAAGAGCATGCACATCCTCCTTGTTGGGTTCCACTTTTCCGCTTTTGAATTCTGGCTCAAGTAACTCCACACACAGCCTGGTGACTCCTCCTTTTTTCTTACAGGAATATTCGGGTCATCAGGAGACGGTTCAGAGACGTGTTTGAAAAGGGATCTCTAGACGATGCCAGGAGGCTGTATATGTGAGTATGAGCCAAGGTGCGCATTCCTGGTGGCTGTTGGGTACACAGAGATGACTGCATGGCAGTTTCATGAGCTCTAAGTGGGAATTTTGGGTGTGTTTTTGAGTGCTAATAGTGGCTTTCTGAGAATGCAGTTCTCTTCTGTTTTGCAGGGCTGTTGCCACTTTGTATGAAATGGGAATGATTTTTGTTTTCCATGCTGGTGGGATTTTGTATATACACTTTAGTCCCTTACATGTGAAAGCAAGATTTCCCTCCTTCAATCACAGCCGTGAGAGCTCTCCAGGATCTTTGCTTCCTTCACATACGTCTGCTATGGAAAGTTCTGTCTATTGCAGAGGTTTCCCCAGGGACATTTCCTGTTTTCCGTTCATGTGTTGCTCTGGTAGTGGCAGTTAGTGCTAGGGGGGGGAGCCTTTTAAATGTCTTTGTGGGGTTTGTTAGTTTTGAGTGCATTTGGCTTCTCTTTCGTTCCTTGCAAAGATTGGGCTGTGGGTTTATAGACTCTTCCCACAGTAAAACAGTTGATTCCAAATGTGATGTTTATCCTGACTTCCAGAGTAATGTACTGCACAGCTTTTCCTTTAGGCTACGCAGGCCTAAAGGAAACAGTGATTTCATGCTAATGTTATTTCCATTTGTTATTTCTGCTTAAGTTGATTTTTCAGTGTAGTTTTGTGCTTGGTGCTTTTGGCATGTTTAATTAACACACTTGTCATTGCCAGTTAAGGGGAGAGGGTCTCCGCTGAGCTTCCTGCAGAGCTTCCTCTTTCCTTACTGACAAATGCCTCCAAATTCCAGTCCCTGCCTCCTAGCCAGCGTCAGTGTTTTTATTCCCAGTTTGCGT
This sequence comes from Tinamus guttatus, assembly GCF_000705375.1. The sequence goes on from NW_010576472.1 coordinate 213,656, forward strand.
GGCCAAAGCTCGTGTGTGTGGTGCTGCAGGTAGGTTAAGAGCAGCGCACGGGATGTTTTTGTGCCTGGGGCAGGATGTTGAGTTGGGGTCCCACCGTTGGGCTGCCGTTGGAGAAGGACCCCTCAGCGCCTAGGCCTGGCTCCCAGTGGCAAAAGCTGTTTAAAAAAATAAATTCTCACCTGCCTGCTGTGCTGAGTGTGTGAGTTATGGAGACATCAGTTAGTCATGCAGAGGCCTCATGTCAGAGCAGCTAGAGCCCTGTGGAGAGGAGCAAAGGAGTTTGCAGTCACCTGCTTTCATCTGCCTTCTCTCGCAGAGAAGAGAGCTTCCTCTGCAAGGTCTGGTCCCCATCATGAGGAGGAGCAGAGCAGCCCGCGAGGCCAAGGAGAAGGGGCAAATGTGAAGAGGGAAGGGGTGTAGAGAGGAAAACAAAGATGACAAAGACTCCTTAGAAGAGAGTTTGGCCTCCACTGGAACCCTCTTTGCTGGCTTTGCAGTGAGACAGTCTAGGGGCAGTGCATGAATAGGAAAACACAGGTGAGACCCACAGTAACTGAACTAGATGGTTGTCCTGATACTTTTTGGTGCCAGCAGTAGCTGTGGTTGCTGTAGAACTAGCATACAAATGCGAACTTGAAAATATTGGAGTGGGCTGTTCCTGGAAGAACATATCAAGGTGTCTGTTCCAAGTACCATGTTAGAAGATGGCTTAGACATAAGTGTTTTGGTGGGGGAGAAGTTCTGGCTGCTGCAGCCCAGCCAGCTGCTCAGGCTGGTCCCATAACACTTTGGACACTATCATGTCGCAGAGCTGTCTGCTTGGGGTGCCAGAGGGCTTGAGTAGAGGGGTCGATTTGGTGGCTGGCCTGATTTTGTGACTGTTGATGCCTTCTGTTCCAGAGATGGCCAGGAGGTAGCAGTGGTGTACTACAGAGAGGGCTACGTGCCCCAAAACTACGATCCACAGGTTGGTACTGACTGCTGGGATTGGAAAAACTGCAGTGCACAGCAGCTCTGAACCTGCCCACGATCCCAGGTGGGATCAGTCTCATCCTGGGTAGGATTAGCCCTGTCCAGCAGGGCTGATCCCATTGGGAAGCTGTGATTCTGCAGTACGTAGGAGTGTCCCTGGCACTCTTGTGCTCCTGCATAGGCAGTAGGAAGAATGAATGGCCTTCTCCTCCAAGAGCCATTTGCCTTGTCACCTCTTATCCACAGCACTTCTGTACCGTGCAGCTTAATGCGGATGTGAGCACCTGCTCAAAGAGTTAAGTCCTGAATGGATATGGATGATTTTCATGGATAATAATTTTCTGCCCTTAAGCTGGAGGTGATAATGATGCAGACCAAATCTTGCTGTTGTCTGCAAGTGCCAGCACTGGGCAAGCTGCAGAGGGGATGCAAGTAAAGGCATTGAACTAACCTGGCTGTGCCGTTTCCAGAGGCAGCAGGAGATCCACACGTGCATTTGCCTCCTTCTCTCCTGTGTGTCAAGCTTTCCACCCCCTTCCCTGGCAGATAAGGAGGGAGGAGGAAATTGTATGTCAGTAAGTGAACAGAGCTGGGTAAATAAAATGATTACTTTGCTGATGGGATTATTGCTCTCCCTGTGTCTTAGAACTGGGAGGCACGACTGCTGCTGGAGAGGTCGAGGGCAGTGAAGTGCCCTGACATTGCTACCCAACTCGCTGGGACCAAGAAGGTCCAGCAGGAGCTGACCCGGCCGGGGATGCTGGAGAGACTCCTGCCAGGCCGTGCGGCCTCTGTGGCTCGGATAAGAGAAACATTCACTGGGCTCTATTCCCTGGACCTGGTGAGTGATGCGTGTCTGGAGCAGAAGTAAATGTGCAGATACGCTCGGCCTGTTTAATATTTCTCTTTAGTTAAGAAAAGTGGCAGTTGAAACTGATCTTGGAAGCACTTTGTAAAATCTGACCTCCTGAAAGGGCTTTGTGGCCTTGATAGGGACCTGGGTGGCCCTGCTCAGAGAGGGCTGTGCGGGAGCCCCTGCTTTTCCCTGATGCTTTGCTGTTGCCATCCTTGCTGCCAGGGAGAAGAGGGTGACAAGGTGGCTGCTAAGGCCATTGCTGCCCCTGACCACTTTGTGCTGAAGCCACAACGAGAGGGTGGAGGTAAGAGCTGGAGTGGGTCCTGGGGGTTTTCATCATGTTCCTGTACTGTGTTATAAAAGGATGGCTTCCTGTAAGAGGTGCAACAAGAATGCCACTGGCATGTTTCAAGTCTGTTTCAGTCCTGCCTAGACTTTAGAAACAGCTCTTTTCATCACCTCTTCCCATGACCTTGTGTGGCCTCGCTGGCTTTGGTAAGATGGTGTGAGCATGAGCAACATCTCACGTGTAGGGTTGTGAGGCCCGTTAGGGACCTGACCAGCAAGAGCAAGGCATTTGGGGCTGGCCAGGAGCAGGCAGCTTGTCTAGCCCTTCCCAAGATCCTGGCACAAAGAAGCTGCTCCTGGCACGGAGATCCTGCTGCTGAAGAACCTTCCCAAGCTCCTAGAGCTGGAGACACAAGGAACCTGGACAGCACATGGCAAAGGCTGCACCTATTTGGGCTGCCTGGGGCAAACAGCTTCTGCTGCTGTGCTGGGATGTGCCTGACCTGCTGGTTTTGTTGTCAGGAAACAACCTCTATGGTGAAGAGCTCAGGCACGTTCTGGAGAAGATCAAAGACAGCCCTGAGAGGACCTCTTACATTCTGATGGATAAGATCAAACCACAGCCATCTAAGAACTACTTGCTGCGGCCTCATAGTCCTCTGAAAGTTTCCGAGTGCATCTCAGAGCTTGGGATTTTTGGTGTCTACGTCAGGTAGGAAATATGTGGATAGCTGTTGTCGCCAGCACTTCCTTTCGGAACGATTTCCCCTCTGCACCATCTGAGCACAGCAGCAGGGCGGGTGTGGGGCGCGTAATGAAGAGGGGACAGATGTGGCAAGTCACTGTCCCTGACAGCTTCTTTCTGAGCACTGGGTTCAGATGCTGAACTGCTGCTCTGAACCTGCTGCCAAACACAGTCACTGCCACCTGAAACACGAACGTCTCACTGCTGTGTGTTTGGGGTGGTACCTCTCAGGATGGCTGTAGCAGCAATGCCTCGCTGGACCCCTGGGGGCCTCAGCAATATCTGAAGACTTAACGTGGTTGTGCTCAGTCATAAATAACTGCTCTTTTTGTGCAAACCATCTTAGATCCATGGAGATGTTTCCATGATTTAAGTCCTTCTTATACAATTTTAGGAATAAATGTGCTCTGGCAGCACTAACAACGTGACAGTAGAAAGAAATCTGACAGAAATGACCTGTCTGAGCACACAGCTATGTCATTGCTGTGCAGAAAATAAGCACAGCTTCGTTATTACTCTGCCCTAGACCAGAGAGCCTTAACATGCCAGTTAACGACCCTGTGCTGTGGCTTTGGTGGGGAATGCCAGTCAAATTCCCCAAGGCAGTAGAAATGTGAGTTTTCTGCTCTGCAGGTGCTCAGTTGCCCTTTTCTTTTGCAGACAGGGCAAGGAGATGGTGATGAACAAGGCCGCCGGCCACCTCCTGCGGACCAAGGCAATCGAGCACGCGGACGGTGGGGTGGCGGCTGGGGTGGCAGTGCTGGACACCCCCTACTTGGTGTGAGGAGGTGATGCCCCATCCTTGCTCTGTTGTCTGAAGAGCTCATCTACCACAGGGATGTTTTCCTTAGGGTGCAATTACCAAGGCCTGAGGTGTTTGGGATCAGGAGGAGGGACTGTACAAACATAATGGTTCCACGAGACCTGCATGCCAGGTCCAGCTTCTCATTTGCAATTCCTCTGTCAGAAGAAGGGATTCCCTTCCCCTTCCTGCTCAGTGGGTCCAGCCCTACCCCAGCTCCAGCCTCCAGCCCCGACCTCCCACTGTCGCATTGATTCAGATGTTTCCTTGGGGTCTAGCCTCCAGGCAGTGCTATGTATTGCAAATCCGAATGGTGAGTGCACTGAGCATCCCCTCCCTGGTCTGCCCCCTGGCAGGGAGCAGGGCATCAGCAGAGAGGCCTGGCCCCTTTAATCATCCTCCCAGCACATGTGGTGGGGTGAGGTGGCACCTCTGTTGGGTGGGAAACAAGGGATGTGCAGAGGGAAGCAAACGCAGCCCGAGCTGCCCAGGCCTCAGTGCTGTCGCCTGCTGCGTTCTTCAGACACAGGATTTGTGTTCGTTCCTCCCTGGAGCAGGTGGCAGTTCCTAGTGGCAGCCCATTACTGCCTACGTGGCTCTGCCACTGCTGTCACCGCTGGGACCAGTAGAAGTGGATGGCGAGAGGTGCCTCCCTTAAGATTTCATACACTGATGGTATCAGTGAAGGGGACAATTGGGCTCTGCTCCTGTGGCCTTCTGCCCATTCCACTGGTGTGACCCTCCTCCACCTGCCCTTGTTGAGCCAAGCAATTCATAGAGAAACATAAAATAGAGGGGCCTCTCTGGAAGTGGCCTGGTAAAGCACCCAGGTAGCCTTAGCTCTGCTTTTTAATGAGACCTGAGAGAAGAATCTTTAAGGCAATATTTCTTATGAATCAATTTGTTGACTGAATCTGTGCCTACACCCTGCCACATGTGCTGCTGCTCTGGTGCTGTGCAGCAGCCCCCAAGGGCAGCACTCAGGCTGGGTGCTTTAATCATGAATCCTTGAACTTGGAAATCTTTCTGTTCTTTCAGTGTAACTGGTTCTGTGCTTCTGGGTTGTTGTTTAGTTGGGGTGGGGGGGCTAATTACCCCCATGCTGAGATTAAAATGTACGCTCAGTCTGAATGCTGTTCTCATGTCAGTTTTGTCTGGGAATATACCCACAAGGAAAATTAGTTCATATTTCCTTGTTCTCTGCCAGGGGCATCTCTTATGGTGATGGACCTTTTGAATTTTGGCTTTAAGGGTATCAATTACCAGCATACCAGGTACTGCAGCACTTCCAAAGTTTGTGGGAGTAGGTCAGAGCTGTCATCATTCCTTTCCCTGTTGATTTCTCCTTCCTTGCTCATCTCCTCTGTAGCTGCTCTGGAACATGTGAGGGTTATTTTTCTACGTACATAACTGCAAACAACCCTGCAGGCCTTGCAGACCCAGGTTGAGGAGACACGAGTGCTGACAGTCTCTGTCCCCACAACCAGCTTGTGTTTTGTTCATGCAGGACTTCAGGAAAGCCAAACCCTGTAATGCTTCCCAGGACAACACACCTGAGCTGTGCTCGGAGCCCAGGTTGTTGCTCTCTCCCGTGTTGAGACAGGCGGATGGTCCCTGCTCCGGAGGAACTAGCTCAGCTCCTGTGCTGGTGTGATGTGCCACGTGCTGCCTAGGAACAGGGGATTGAATCTCTTCTGAAGGGATTTTTAAGCTGCAATCAGGCTCTTGGGGAGAGGTAACCACTGAATGCCCAGGGGAAAGGGAAAGATGCCATCTCCTATGGCTTGACATTCACTTGCTCTTGGAGACAGGCAAATGGCTCTGAACAGAGTGATGAGCACTGTGGCTGGCCACAATGGCAGTGCTTAAGTCACCCTAGTGTGATGCCTGCCTGGGGCACAGGGACACAGAGCTCTGAACAAGCCACAACCAGGCTCTGTATGTGGGGGCCACATGTTGCTGACCAGCACCTACCCCTGCTGCAGGGTGGGCTGAGGAGCTTTTACTGCCCACACTGGCACAATCAGGCTCAGTCTTAAGCAATTCAAGCTGTTGTTTGCCCTCATCTCTCCTGGGCTCTTGCTCAGATAACCAGCCTAGTCCTCAGAGCAGTTGAGATTTTTTTTTTTTAGGCATGAGGAAATGGTTGAAATCTCTGCTGGCAATGAACTTGAGACTGAAGTCCAACCTCGAGGGTGGAGGAGCAGTGGAGGCTGGTGTGGAGGACTGCAGCGGCGTGAGGACCAGCTCTGCTCCAGCACCTTTGCTGGCTTTGGGAACAAGATGGGCAGGGGGAAGAGGCTGGCATCAACGCAGAGGTTCCCTGCTTGCTCTGCCAGACCTTTGCCACGAGGAGCTCATGGTTTCCATAACATGTGGGTTAAGGATAACTGCCAGGCTCTTGGCTCTGTCTGGACTCGTACACCAGACAGCTACCTCCAACCAGTGCACATGTGCCAGACCAGTTTCCATTCTGTTTCTTTGATTTTTATTCCCTTTTTGCATAGAATTCTAGCTGTTTCCAGCCAAAATTACATAGCAGACTCAGAGGAAAACAGGAAGAGAGCAAGTGTGGGAGCAAGTGTACAGAGCTGTGGGGGGAGTGTATGACACAGGCACACACTGAGGTTACATATCACAGGCGAGTACTGTGCCAAGGAGAGTAGCAGGTAGGAAATGAGACTTGGCCAACACCCCCTCAGAGCACCTCTAACCTTCCCTGGAGCAATCTGCCTTGGAGACAGCTGCTTCCCTTCAAGACCATCGAGAAATCAGCTCATTTTACAGGTAAAGCCTGTACACTGGGGTTCACAAACAGCTCTTGCAGCAAGTTTTACAGCCCCTTTCTCCTTTGGTTGAAGTGTAAACTCAAGCAGCTCCTGCCTACTTCCAATACAGCCATTAGAAAGGAGGTATCTTTCCCAGCCCAACCCAGGGCTGCAGTTAAGTTTAATTAATTTATGGCAGGATTGTTGGCTTTGGCAGCACCTTTTAGCTGGAGATAAAATTTTCTATTTTTTCCCCCTCATATCAAAAGGCCCTATCAGATTTAAGCAATTGCTGGATTTAAATGTCTTTCCCTCTTTCATTTTTGTGAATACAGCCCTATCTGCCTTGTTTTCTTTGCTGCAGCAAGGAGCTTGCTGCCCTCTAACACACACTTGGTTGGCCTGTACTGGGAGAAGTGCCTCTGTAGAGCAGTGGGGTGGCTTGGGTTGTGTTTTTCCCCCCCTCTCCCCTGTCCTTTTGGTAGCAGTAGCATCTGTGTCTCACCCCAGGCCTTGTCCTGCCTCTAGGCTTCACTGGTGGCACGAGGGAGCAGAGGACAGTGCTGTACAGAGCACACCCCAGACAAAGACTTCTGTGGTGCCACCCTTGGCAGGAGAGTGCCCCTTCCTTTCCAGCCTCCCGCTCCTTCCTGCTGCAGGCAACACACCAGGACCCCTCAATTACATAAAATTAATTAATTCCCCCTCCCAGCCCCCTCCAAAATCATGAACAAGGTGATGGAAAGGGAAGAGCAGAAGTCCCTCTGTCAGCAGTGACGGCGCTGGGAGCTCCGCGCGCTGAGGCGCTCCGCTGAGGCGCGGACGCACGAGGGCGACGAGGCCTCTCCAGAGCCGGCCGTTCCCTCCCTTACAGCCTTTGTACGCTCAGTTCATCAGGGCAAGGTTTCTTTTCCTGGACAGAAA
>NW_010576472.1:221090-236985 GCF_000705375.1 Tinamus guttatus
ACCTGCTCCTCAAGACAGTGCTGCGGCAGTTCTGTTCATCAGGGACAGGTCATGCTGCTACAGTTTAGTGTCACATCTGTTCTTGAAAAGGTGGTTTATGATATCTGGGTCCGCCAGGGTGGAGATGTCCCCCAGATCTTGGTCATTTTGGGCAATCTTCTTTAATATCCTTCTGGTAATCTTTCCTGTAAAGAGAGCCAGGAGAGGAAAGCAGGATGCAGGAGCTTGTCAGCATGGCCTAGGGACTGCCCAGACCTACTGCATCTCCCTGGTCCTGGGTTTGTCCCCTTGGGCTTCAGTGGAACCAGACAAGTGCTTTAAGCATATCCATCCTTCAGTGCTGTAACTAACCCCCTTACCTGAGCGCGTTTTGGGCAGGCTGGGGGCGTACTGGATGTAATCGGGTGTTGCTATCGGTCCAATTCTTTCTCGGACTAAAAAAAAGAATAATAAAAAGATTCCTTGGTGACAATGAAAGAATTCAGTGAGAGCAGGGCACAACCAACCAAAAGGTTACCCCAGGCAATGAAGCAGTTGTGGAAAACATGCTGGATCTCCAGATATTTCCACCCTGCTGTGGCCTAAAGCTGTGGGTTTGTCACTGGAGATGGGCTGCGGGCAGGTCCCCTCCAAAAGGCCCTCTGCAACAAGCCTGCACGGGGGAGCCGTGGGATCAGCCCCCGTGCAGGTGAGCACTGCTGCAGGCCATGCGAGGCCTCTGCTCGGCTACCAGCTTCCCAGGGCTCCAGGTGGCTTCACATGAGCAGCCAAGGCCGGGAGCTGTAATTTTAGTGTCTGCCAGCCGTGCTCTCCAGGCAGAGAGGGCACCTTGGCGCAGGTGTCCACGCTGCGTTCCCCACGCTCCCTGCGCCCTCGCCTACCATCACTCAGGGTCAACCCCTCCTTTGCCCGCCCAGCACCGCCTCCTCCCCGGCCATGTGGCGTCCAGTCGCTGTGGCTGTTGCTACCTTGTTTTTTCAGCTCCTCTGTCAGGTTCTTGGTGAACTCGTGGCCATCTCTCAGCGTCACAAAGCAGTAGAGGCACTCGCCTTTGAGGGGGTGCGGGTGGCTGACCACCGCGGCCTCTGCGATGGCCGCGTGCTCCACCAAGGCCGACTCCACCTCCGCAGTGCTCAGCAAGTGGCCTGGGAGCAGAGAGAGGCAACATTTTACCGAGCCATGTGGGGCTGAGGCCTCAGAGGCACCCTGCAACCATCAGGAAGGAGCCTGCGAGTACAAAAAGTCCTAAAACTAGGTTTGACACGGCCAATTCTGTGTGGCTGAGAAAACAGATTAGGAAATAACCCCTCCCTTCAACAGTGCTGTGTCGGGCTGTCCTCCCATCAGCGCAGGATTAGCTAAGCGCCGCAGACAAAGGCTCCGTGTCCCTGGCCCTTATCCCTATTACCTTTAGGCTTCTTAAACAGATTTGTGAATTGTTCACATCCATCAGATTAAAGAAAGCGAAGGCTGAGGAGAAGTGGAATTGCTAAGGGGAGATGTGTCCACAAGGTCACCTGGCCCATGCAGAGAGGAGCAGGCCTGAATCTGCAGAGCACAAGGACTGTCTCTGTTGGGCACTGTGCTCATCTGGGAGAGATGGAGGGAGCTCCCAGGGGCCCAACTCTCTTTTTTAACTTCTGCTCCAACAGTACCTGCACTCTGCCACTCTGCCTTGGGACTGCTGGCACAGGAAACCACGGGAAGATGAATAACTCCCCAGATAATCAACTGAAGAAGTGTTACATGAACAAGCATTAACTTAAGGATGAAGGATGAAGTCTGATATGAGGAAAGTGCAGCAACCTCAAAACCAGTAACAAGAACATGTAGGCTACTGCCTGCAGGAAAGGAGGAAGGGAGCTATTTAAGACAGCATAGGGAAGGCATGGTGGGGCGAAATTACGGTGAATCAGAAGACTCAAGCAAGAGAGGTGAGAGAGCCTCAATCCTTTGAGAATTTCAGAATTCAACCTGACAAAGCCCTGAGCAGCCTGATCTGGCTTTGAGCTTAGCCCACCTGGAGCAGCAGCTTGGATTAGAGATGCCAGAGGTCCTGCCCATCCTAATTATTTTATGATTCTAAAATCTCCTGTCACGCTAAATGCTTCAGCATGGAAGCACCTTGAGTGCTTAAAGACTTCCTCTAAGAGGCTACAGAAAGCTGCTTCTCTCCAGGATGTTTCCTCTGGAAAGATTATCCCAGAGAGTCACAAAGTCACAGCCTCTACTTGACTTGGAAATGAGCAAGATCCTGCAATCCGATCCAGCTCAAGGACAGGTTGCTGGGCAGAGTCAGGGACAGAGCTGTGTCCCATAGAGCAATGCTGTGGTTTTAGCTGGCATCTAAAAAGCTACACTGGGTTCCACAGAAGACACAAGTTGTTTTTCTTACCAGAAACATTCAACATGTCATCAATTCGTCCTGTGATCCAGTAATAACCATCTTTATCTCTCCTGCAACCTAAAAATAGGCAGAAATGACAGTGTGAGGAAGCAGTGTCACCCCTCAGAGCAACTGATAAGGGATTCTGAGTCCAGGACAGAGCAAGATTTATACTGCTGGCCCCAGGCCCCTGCAGCCACATGCTCCCCGCACCGTCTTACCATCGCCCGTCACGTAGTACCCAGGGAACTTCTTGAAGTAGGTGGTTTCAAATTGCTGGTGGTTTCCATACACTGTGCGCATTATTCCTGGCCAGGGCTGTTTAAACACCTGACAGTGAAAAAGGCAGACACGAGTCAGCGGGAGCAGAACCCAACCAGCAGTGCTCATTCTTGGTCAGTTGTTTCAAATCACCCCTATTGACCTAAATAACCCTGGGCAGCAGGTGCAGTTCCTACGCTGCTCCACGACCTTAGCATAATTTATCCTTTTGCAACTGCCTGGCACATGGGAGCAACTACCTCACACTGAAGAGCTTTTCCTGGGATCAGGATAGCAGACACCTGCTGTTCTACCCACCCCATTCCAGGATGGAACAGACTGTACTTCTTGCATGATGGGAGGGGAAATAATCCTGCAGGGGCAGCAGGATGCAGTAATAAAAGCGCTGCAGAGATGACTGTGGGTGATGACACTTGCTGGCCCTGCTCTCACTGCAGTGCTGCTCTATTGGGCAAGTCTCACCATGCTTGGCAGAGGAGCTTATTAAAAAGCTGTTGCCTTCTGTGTGTTGCATCAGTGATTGCTTACATGGCTTGTTTAGGACATAAAACTTGAGTTATGGCAGTAGAGGCTGTTCTTGTCACTGAAAAGGCCCCTTGGCTGGAACCAGCGTAGGTGGAGATGTGTGCAGTGTACCAGGAACGTGCTGGAGCTCGTGGGGAACAGGCAGGGACAAGGGCAGGGCTGGGAGGACCGTGAGCCCCTCTTTACCAGGTAGCCTTCTGCTTCTCCTTCCAGCTCTTCTCCCGACTCGTTCAGGATGGCGGGGACCACGCCGAAGAAGGGGAACGTCTGTCATGAAAAGCAAGGAGAGATGAAAACCCCAACACTGAAAGTAGCCTGTGAGCTGGACAGGGCAGTGGGCAGAGCAGGAGCAGCTCTGGAGGTGACATCTGGAGATGTCAGGCCGGGCATTTCGCATTGTGGCCACCTACTGATGTGAAACATGGGCCACTGCAGCCCAAAGCCACCTCAGCACAGAGCCCAGGCCGGGGCCGCGCAGGGCTGTCCCCTCCCTCCGAGGACACCAGCTACTCACAGCAGAGCCCGGCTTCATGGGGGTGGCAGCAGGGAGCGGCGTCAGCATGTGGCCACCCTGCAGGGAGAGGCAAAGCGAAGGCGGTTAGGCTGGGTCCCGTCCCACGGCCGCTGTCTCTTGGCTCCGGTTGCCTCTTGTCACAGTCGGGTGCTGCCTGCTCAGGACAGGCAGAGACAGGGCCTCAAGGAGGAGGGAGACAGTGGGCTGGATTGGGGCAGGAGGTCCTGGAGCTGCTGGAGAAGACAAAGAGGCGGAGAGGGCCGCTGCAAGCAGGGATCAGAGCAGACTGCCGGCAGCCATCCCAGGGAAAGGCCTCCCTGGGGAGCCGAGGTCCAGGCCTTTGAGGTCCAGGAAGGAGAGAGGAGAATTGGAGCCAACGGATTCAATCCTGGGCACGCAGGAGGTCGGGAGGCTCCTGGACAAGCCAAACAGCTGGTCCCCATAGTAATACTGCAGCCAACCTGCAAAGGGGACCCCGCTACCTGCTGGGCGCACCTGGGAAAGGGAGGTCCCGCAGCCCCCGGACGAGGACTCACCGTCTCCGTCTGCCAGAACGTGTCCACGATGGGACACCTCTCTTCTCCCACCACGCGGTAGTACCACAGCCAGGCCTCAGGGTTGATGGGCTCCCCGACCGTCCCCATCACCTTCAGAGACTTCCTGCTGTGCCTGCGGAGCAGAGCCAGGGACTCGCGGGCCTGCAGGCAGCTCTAGGCCACCCAAACACCCTACGGGTTTCCAGGCACGTATTCGTCCTCCCGAATGCTCCTCCATGTGGCTGGAGGAGAGACCTCCAGGGTTTGGGTATGTCCCACTCTAAGCTCACAGCAGACCAAGGCCACATTCAGCTCATTACAACCGCAACCTTAAAAGCCTAACTTCTATTTACCAATAGAGAGCGTTTCACCTACCTTGGCATGGGGAATGGCTCCAAGTTAGAAGCACTGTTGTGTGATGGGGATCACTTAATTATATGAAAAAGCCTGGCTGTTATTTTTTTTCCCCCGCTGATTTGAGAGAGCAAAGGGGACAAAACTGTTTTGGAAACTTCTGTTACCTGCATGTTTTATACGAAAGCAGAAATGAGCTAAAACTCAACTTATGAATAGTAAATTGAGTCTCAGGCTCCTCAGCACAACCTGTCAGCTGTTGAGCTCACAGTATTTGCCTTCATTCGTTACATGTCTGTGCAACTCTAGGAGGAATTGTAGGGACAAGGACACATTCAGCTCTGCTCTTTCTCTTCCCTGGGTAAAGGAACACCACACACACAGGCTCGCTGCTTGTCACACCTCTGCACAGCAGCAGGGCAGAGCAGAGCCTGCATCCTCAGAGCTTTGCGGCAGCTAATGCTAAACGGGAAGGACCTGCTCAGATCTGAGCCATAGGTGGCTGCTCATCTCTGGATTGAAAACAGAAGATGCTGCTTTGTTCACAAAATGCAATGGGAAAGCTGCTGCTCAGAGAAATTGTGTCCCCTTGGCAGGACCCTGGGGCTGCACAGGCGTCAGGGACCCCCACAGCACTGCGGGAGCACTCACTTTTTGACGGGCTCCTCCCCGTGTTTCATCAGCAGCCGGATGGCTGTGGGCGCCGTGTAGAACTTGGTCACCTTGTACTTGTCAACGATGCTCCACATTCGGCCGATGTCTGGATAGGTGGGGACACCTTCAAACTGAGTGGGAAACAGGGCAATGACACTGCTGTCTATTAGCACCACCTCCCTGCAACCGTCTGCAGGGACGTTCACAAGCAACAGGCGCTGGGAACAGCAGTTGGATCCCTACATGTGCTCAACTGGCATGCAGGGGAGTGCGGAGCGGCGTGTGAAACCAGCCTGGTCCGTGGCCCCATCTTACATTCTCCTCAGTGTGGATTTATCACCCCACTCCCAACCCCAGATGTTGTAGTCCATGTCCCCACAAACTCCCTTGCAATGAGGGCACTTGGGTGGTTATTGCAGAGAAAGCTGTCCCACCAGTGACACTCTCCACAAGGCATGAAGTGATGGGTCCAAACATGGAGTCACAGAGCCAGAATCAAAGGCATCGAAAACCTTAAAAAGATTCTCCTAATGTAAAAGTGACTTTTTCTGCTTGCATTTCCCCCTGAGAGCTTTGGGAAAAGGTCTTGACTCCCTGTTTTGTTTTTCCCATACGCTGTCAAAGGAGATGCAGTCAGAGGAGTTAAATACAGGTTGCCAGACCAATTTGAGCAGTATGAACATCTCTCCCTGCTCAGCATCCAGCCTTCCTGTTAGGCTGCAGCAGCCCTGACTCCCCTGGAACAGGAGGCTTGTGCTTCTAAGGGAAAGAAACAGGAGTACTTGAAAAATGGTCCAAAACACACAAGGAACCCACTCCTTTCCTCTACAGCACTGAGCAGTCACCCAAGCCCTCCTGGGGACTGTCACCCTTCCTCCCAGAGGACAACACATTGCAACATAGCACAGAGAGTATGAAGGGACTTGGCACAGAAATGTGTGTCCTGTCAAGCTCAGCACAGAGCAATTCAGGGATGCAGCTCAGTGCCATGGTCAACACCGTGGAGGAGAGCCACCGAGTGCCACCCAGCACTTACTAACACACTAGTTGCCCCATTTGCCAGGGGTCCGTAAGTGATGTACGAATGGCCTGTTATCCATCCGATGTCAGCTGTGCACCAGTAGATATCCTCGGGGTGGTAATCAAACACATATTTAAAAGAGGTGGCTGCAAAGAGCATGTATCCACCCACTGTATGCAGAACACCCTGCAAGGAAAAGGCACGGGATCATCAAGACAAACTCCCCGCCAGAGTCCTCTCCATCCCAGCCCAAGCTGAGCCTCACTGGTCCATTGAGGAGCAGCAACAGGAATGACCCACACATCCCCTCTCCCAAAGCCTCCATAGCTCCTACGGAGGCCTCCCGGAGGAACCCTCTCTGGCTGCCATCACTGAGGCCTTAGTGCAGTGCAGAGCATGGGGCAGCGAGGCGGGCAGGGTACCTTGGTCGTACCTTGGGTTTCCCGGTTGAGCCACTGGTGTAGAGGATGAAGAGCTCGTCCTCTGCATCGCACCACTCGGGCTCGCACTCCGTGCTGGCGCTGCTCATCAGCTCGTGCCACCACACGTCCGTGGCGGGATCCCAGGGGGTCTGAGAAAAGGGGAAGATTAGAGATGGGAGCTCCAAGAGCAGAGAGAAGGGACAAGGGGCTGCAGCCCCTCGTGGCCCATCCAGGCGGGTACTCCCTGCACAGCTTCTGCCTAGAGCCCTGTGCCAGCCGCTCGCCACAAACCATGCGCCCGAGCTGTGGCTCCCCTTCAGGAAGCTCCTTTTGCAGCCCCCAGGCAAGCCCTCGAACGAGGTCTCACTGCAAGGCCTGACGTGTCTTTGCCCAACCGCTGGCAATGCCTAGAAATCCCCCTCACCGTGACGGGGGCTGCACCGCTGTCGTGGCAAATGGGCTGCCCCTCCGGCTCTTTGGGGCTGCCCCCAGCAGCAATCCAACAGCAACGCAGCAGGTGTCCCTTAGCATGGCCATGTGTTTACTGGCCCTGGAAAACTCGGAGGGCTCCTGCAGCAGATGCCAGAGCTGTAACAGGGCTTCTGGGTGGTGAGAAGAGGTCACTGTGAAAGTCACCTTGGCCAGCTACCTCTCCGGGATGCCACAGCTCAGCACAAGGCCTAATTTCCCCTGACCTTCTCTCCTTTCCTTGGAGGAACTTGGGAAACAGCTGCCCAGGCAACGTTCCTCAGGCAGAGAGCAGACCTCTGCTTTCCACATCTCCGCAGGGCCAGGCACGCTGACCCAAAGCTTTGCAGCACGGAGGCCAACATGCAGCTGGGGCTGCTTCTCCTTACATACATCATCTCCTGCAGAGCTAGGGCCCATCACGCAAGCACAGCCTGCACACGAGTGCCCAGGCTGCAGCCTAGGCCCCAGCACTTGCTCACACTAGACTGTCGTGTTAGCAAATGGCCTGGAATTAGAATTTGGTCCAGGAGGGAGAGATGCGGATGGCCCAGACGAGTAGGAAAGGAACCTGAGCAGCAAAGCACCTGGCTGCAGCCGAGCTCACGGCACTTGCCCAGCTGGTGGGGCTCCAGGCTCAAGTCCATCTTATGTGTGAGCTGCAATGAGTTGAATCCCAACTGCTCCAGGCTATATGAATCAGCTGAAGGGATGCAAGTCCCACCACTGGAAATCCTGCACCCCAAAATTCCCAGTGGGAAGTGCCACTGGGGTCCTGCAGTCCAGCAGCAGCCAGAAGCTCAGCACACCTGATGCAGGAACACCACCTGCTCTGCCCCTATTCCTGGAGAACAGCACACATGGCTGTTTCAAAACTCCAATGGGTCCCCACATGGCTCCCACAGACCCATCAAAACACTCACTTCCCTGCATCCCTCATTCCAAGATGCCTTACTTTTAGCACCAAACTTCCTCCAACCTCTGGAACAAGTCACAGCCCCAGGACGGCACGCAGCGAGCCAAGCCAGGCCTTGCCTCCCGCTCACCTGCTCGCCAGGGGCCACCGAGGAGCACGCGCTGGGCACCCCGATGTTGGGGGGACACACACACGGCTCGGTGCAACCATGCGAGTTCTGGCAGGGAGCCAGGAAGGCCCCTCGGCTGCTTCCTGCCAAGTGCCCACGGCCCCCGCACAGCTGATGTTAGGGAGAGCTGGAGCCTCAAACACAGCTGCCGCCCGCAGAACCTGCCCAGAGGCCCGCGCCCGCGCCCTGAGCGCTCCGGCAGACCACGTGTTGCTTGGCCCCATCGCTTTGGTCAGGCGCCTTCCTGAGGTCACCGCTCCAGGGAAGGCGTTAGCAGAGCCCGCCCGCTGGGTCAGGCCCTGAAGCTCCAGGCTTCCTGCCCACAGCGCGCGGGCGCAGCCGGAAAGCGGCACGCGATCCCTGCCAAGCGCGGTGCAACGGGAAGCGCGTCGGGAGAGCCGCTTTTAAAGGGAAACAGATGAAGTGTCATCGTAACCCTGGAAGCAGAGCAGGATTCCCGGTGATCCGCATTTCACCCCGTCAGCAGTTCACACGTGTTCGGAGGTCTCTACAGGCGGTGGCTCATCTCCAGCAGCAGAACCGGTGCTGCGGCATCAACACTGCGGGCATGCAGAGCTCGGGCTGCACAGGCAGAGGGGGCCACCGGCTCCATTTATGCTCCACAGCTTCTCGTCACAGAAAACGAGGGCCCTCCAAAGGGGGAGCAGAACACAGGCTGCAGGCCCTAGCAGGCCCCAGAATGTGTCCCCATGTTCTCCAGCATCTGCTTCTCCTCCAAGAGGCCTCCGGCCCTTGCAGCAACCACGGGAGCCTCAACCACGTTCACTCGCTCTGTGGGCAGGGTGGCCGACCCCCCGTGAGCGCATCCAAGCAGCTAGTGGTATATGTCACTAACATGCAACGGCCGGTAGCCGATTAGGAGGCGACGTGTGGCCGTGCGGAGCCAGAGCGGTTAGAAAGGTGGAGCGCCGGGGGAAGCAGGGCGGGATGCAGGCAGCGCTGCACGTAAATACCTGGGGATGGAGTCTCTGCGAGCTCTCAGTCTTTTTTTCCTGTTAAAAATCCACAAAGAGGGTGTGAAAGTTGAGAAGCGGAGGATCCACGTCAGGATGAATGGAGATGCAGGAGGCGCTGGGCTCTCCGGTGCAGGGCCCAGGCCAGGAGGTGCCTTCCCAAGGCAAGAGGCTGGGGCTAGGCTCTTCTCGGTGGTGGCCAGTGATAGGACAAGGGGTAACGGGTGTATATTAAAACACAGGAAGTTCCACCTCCATACGAGGAAGAACTTCTTTCCTGTGAGGGTGACAGGGCACTGGAACAGGCTGCCCAGAGAGGTGGTGGAGTCTCCTCTGGAGATCTTCAAAACCCACCTGGATGCCACCCTGTGCCATGTGCTCTAGATGCCCCTGCTTGAGCAGGGGGTTTGGACTAGATCTCTAGAGGTCCCTTCCAACCTCTACCATTCTGCAATTCTGTGAGAGCCTCCCCATTCCCACCGTGTCCCCTGGTTATGCGTCGCCTCCGCAGCATGAGAGACCCTCATGAGGAAAACCCATCTTTATTAGTGTCTGAACAGCAGCAGCAGTGGAGCCGGAGGTCCCTCCCGCCTCCTCCTCCTGGGACATTCTGCACAGCCACCTCGCATCACCCACAGCAACCGCTTCAGCCTCCCGACCAGGGACAGCATCACAGCGCTGCCCTGGTCCAACTTCCCCACCCCTTCACAGCTACCCTACCCCAGCAAGAGGAGGAGGCCAACGTTCCTGCCCAGATGGGCAAGCATGAGACACTGCCTCCACAGAACCAACACAGCTGCACAGGCAAGACGAACTCAAAGACACGTAACCTCCTGTCCTTGTTGTCCCAGGGGCACGCATAGGCCATCCCTTTTTGAAAGGGCAGCCCAAAGCTCGATCGAATGCATCCTCCAAGTAAAACCCATTTCTGGCTTTACTCAGGTTTTACTCTGGGTTTGATGCCTGCGCTCACCATATCTCAGCTCCTGGAATAGCTCAGTGCACTAGTATGAGGTACCCAATGTCCCTCTGCACAGACTTGGGACAACTGTCCCAGTTCAATCAACAGAGAACATGTGCCCTCACCGGCTCCCACGAGCCATCGTGGCAACCAAGTCCGCCAGGCAAGGGAGCCCATATTTTCTGCCAGAGACCATAAACACTCTGAAAACAGCCATTTTCTATCAGGTGGGGGCACTGGCATGTACACTGGCTGGTCCAGAGGCAGATGGACAATCCTGAGAGCTATAAACAAACCAAAACATTCCTTGCTAATGTCAGCTACACAGTAGCTGCACGATTTCAATCGTACGACGAGCTATTAGCACGTTGTGGGATTGTGCTGCATCCTGGCCACAAGCAGAAACCTCTTGTTTTCCCCTCCCACTTCCACTGCCACAGCTGGAGCGCAGGAGGACACGGCTCCTCGCACAGCAGGGAACATCGATACAGGGTTCAGAAGGAGAAGGCCTCCATGGGCAGGAAAACACGCACCTTGTCCTAGTCCTCTAGGCTCCCAGCTGTTGGAAGGGATTCCCTGCCGTGCTTTCAGGGCTCCTGTGGGCTGGCAGCTAGTTACAGGCTCAAAGGAAGCAGCAGGGAGGGGATCTTGGAAACACACAGGAGACCCTTCTCATACCACTTGCAATGCAGTGGCAGGGAGGAGGGGAGGGAACAGGAGCACCAGGGAAGCACTGCAGTGGTTTCTATTCATTGATTTGGGCTCAGACCCATACGAAAACCACCCCATCCTCCCCTCGTCCCCAGGAACGTACCTGCACATCCTGGCAGAGCCTTTTGAGCGGGGGTGACTTGCTGCACGTCCCGTCCTCCGCTAGTTCTCCCCTCCCCATGTGCTTGACCACGATGCACTTTGCCAAAGGGGAGCCCCTGCAAAGGGGACAGGGCTGTCAGATGGGGCTGTTGAGCCCATGGCGGGCTGAGCCTGCCCTTCCCATGATGGAGCAGCATGGTTTGAGCTGTAGCGAGCGCTGCCCGCGTGCCTGTGCCGTTAGATCACTGGGAAGAGCTGCAGGTCCCACAGGAAAGAGGCTGGCTTGCCCCACGGCCAAGGCTGCACATCACATGGGCCTGGCCACATCCGTGCAGGAGGCCTCCAGTACCACCCCAGCAGCCCAAAGGTGCTTCCATCATCTTCTCCCCACCCTCTCCTCTGCCTCCTCCATGTCCTAATTCAATCCACCGGCTTCTCTCTAGTGATTTCTCCCGCCAGCAGGGGAAGGAGCCGTTTCCACTCACCCAAAGCCCCCAGATAGGGCAGGAGACATCAGGCCCATCAGCTCCTATCACTGTGTCCTGCCACAGTGCAGGCCCCTAGCACCGGGACGATGTTGTGGATGTCACATGCACTCCTGTCTCCAGATACAGCAGCTCACGGCAGAAGGCACCTTGATGTATTTTGCCAGCGCATCCACCAACAGGCACTTAGCAGCGTTTCCTAACAGTCCCGTGATCAGCACCCCTCGCCCTGGCAGAATTTCCTTTCACAGGTGGCCTGAACTTGTCAAACAGACCTTCAGTTTAGGATGTGCCTATGCATGGAAAGGGCTCCCTGCCCACGTCAGCCCCACATCCCTGCATGGGGCCCTGCAGGCTCCACAGCCCTGCAGGCCTCAGGACAACCATAGGATGTGAGCTGCAGCACAGGGACAGGGCTTGGAGAAGAGAAGTGTGTCCACAGCTTGCTGCACATGGACCAGCCCCAGCAGAAATGCTTCTTTCAGGAGAATGTAGACTTACTTGTCTTTACATTTCTGCAGAGCTTCATCTGCAATCTGCTTCAAGCTAATCAGCTTGTCCCCTCGATAAAAGGCATCTGCAAAACCCCAAGGAAAATGTTAGATGGGCTCCCCATCGAGACAGCCTGGGACAGTGGGAAGCAACAGAGCAGTTGCAGGAGAGCTAAGCTGATCTCATGGACCCAAGTGAGGAAAAGTTGGCAGGCAGCCACTGGGAAAGGTTTCCTAACAAGCCCTTTTGGCCCAGAGAAGCAAATGCCAGGAGAAATGGTGAAATTCCTTCCCTGGGAGAGGTCAAATTTGACCCAAGGAGTCTCTAGGGCATATTCTGACAGGGACAGAAAAGACTGCAAAGTCTAACGGGTCCTTTCCATAGCATGGACCTATTAATAGTCTCATTACTACCACAGAAAGTGATTGGGGAAAAGGCAGTGGACTTGCACAAAAATGTTACCTCTTTCTCAATCTTTTGCTTTACAAGGCTGAGAGTTACAGCACAAATATTTCCTTGAAATCAGGGAGGGAGGGAATTTTTGTATTCAGCCTGCCCAAAAAGTGATGCATCTTGAAAACATCTGGCTTATTTTGAAGCCAGACATGGATGAGACACTTTCA
This sequence comes from Tinamus guttatus, assembly GCF_000705375.1. The sequence goes on from NW_010576472.1 coordinate 233,686, forward strand.
GAACTGTGTTGTTAGCAGCTGGTGACAACATGCTCTGCAGAGCAAAGTGGGAGGGTTGCTTAAATACTTCAGCACACACTCGAAGTGGAAAATAGTGCTCCAGAACAGCTACAAGCAGTTTGCCTGCCTTACAGCAGCTCAGCTGAAGCATTGCCCTTCCTCCTCCAGATCCGAGCTCATTCAGCTTTTGGAATTAAGACCTTTTGGATAACCAAGAGGCAGGGTTAGGCGCCCGTTTTACCTGCAGTGAGGAGGAGTGAACAACCGCAGTCCAGGATCCGCTCACAGAGAGAGTCTGCTGAGAAACCTGCAAACTGATGGACACGGCACAATGCGGTCACGAAGCGGCAGCACAGAAAGCAGGAGCAGCCGTGCGGTTCATCCCACACAACCCACAGCACCAGGTGGGGATGAGAGAGCTAAAGGAGATGGAGACTCCCTAGAGACCTATCAGTGGGAGAGAGCACAACCCCCGAAACGTCATTGCACAGTTAAATGCAGAAGAGGGAAACAAAGCAGCACCTTAATTCAATTTCCACCCATCTTGTAGTCAGCACCCATCTTTACAGCTCTGCCAGTCCCTCCCCTTGCTCTTGTGATAACAGAGCTGATGTCCCCCACAACAGCTCAGGGCAGAGATCAAGGCGCAGCTCTTGTTCCTACCACAATGGAATGAAGAGCCCCGATCCTGGCACAGGCAAGCATGGCTACCACCAGCTCCAGGATCATCGGCATGTAGATGGAAACACGGTCTCCTTTTTTCACGCCTGTGGGGGGAAAATGAATATGTCATTATATAACCTTTCAAAACAACTGTGGGGTAAGTGTTATCCACCCCTCAGGCAGCTCTATAACCCTGGACTCTACAACCATTATGAAAACAGGATGTAGGAGGAAGCTAATGATTTTATTTCAACAGTGACATGTTCACAGTAAAGCTTCAGCTGGGGTTAGAAGCAAACAAGCCTCAGCAAGGCAGGGAATAGCTCATGCCCAAGGGGTTACCTTCCACTGCCACTTCCCAGCCATGCCCGGCTGGCCAAGTCCGACGGACTGGGAGCACCCAGCAATATGAGGAGCATCATGCCAATAATGAAAGAGCAAGAAAATGCACAGACTCCCAGGCTGTCCAGACACAGCGGGTGCACACATTGCCTTTCAGACTCTGCAGCTTGAGAAGGTAACTTGTAAGAAAACTGCCATGAATGTTCCATGTCCTGATCAGACAGGGCCCTGAAGGAGCTGGAAATGCAACCTGTGCAACCCAGAAAACCCCAGGGCAGGCAGTCCTGAGCACAGGTTTCTCCCCGCACAGCTTTCATTAGGGTTCACAGATGGAGCTAGGTATGAAACTGCAAGAGAGCAAATCTGTGTCTACTCCACTTTTCCATAGAAGCAAAACAGAACAGGGAAGCATTTTGCCCTGAATTACTCAAGGGAAGTAGCTGCTGGGCAAAAGGCGGATCCAAACTCCCACATCCTGGCCTCGTTCATCCCAACTTTGCCATACTCCCCTGGCTCCCGTTGCGTACCTTGGCTGCGGAGAACATTGGCAAACTGACAGACTTGGTGCAGCAACTCATTGTATGTGATTTTCGCAGAATCCCCAGGCTCATTCCCTTCCCTGGAAAAGCAAGGCAGTATCTGTTAGTATAAGAGCATCTCAAGGTTACAGTGACTCTGCAAATTTGGAGGTACTTGGTGTTGGACAACTTCTGTGTCCTCACCTGCCCTTCTGAGCAAAGCGTAACCAGACCCCAGAAGGCCCTTCTCAAACTAAACTTCCCCCACAGCAGGAAAATTTAGCCCCAAGTCCCCATCCCCATGTAGAATACTAGTGACAGCAATCAAATTCTTGCAGTGGAATTACATAGTGTTTTCAGGGAGGGAAAATAGAGGCAAGAAGGTGCTAACAGAACCAGAGCTAAGGGCACACCTGGATTTATTTATTTATTATAAATATATACATAAATATATATAAATATATATATTATTTAATGGTGCGCACACACTTATGCCCGTAGACACGTGTGCATGAAGCATTGGCCAGCGCTGTCGTGCAGCAACACTCAGTCCTTAAATACCTACGGCCTGATGGACTGGAATGGGATGCCAAGGGCTGTCCTATTTCCCAAGGTCATACATAAATAGACCTGTGTACATCTGTAGGTGTCACGTCTGCTTTGGGCCACGCTCCCTATGGTCCTCCACAAGCCAGGCCACAGAGATGCCACTTCAATGGGACCTTGGCGCTGGCATTAGACACACGCTGATGGGAAGGAAAGCCAAAAGCGTGGAAGAGAAATGGCACATCCTGGGGGAAACAGGGAGCTACTGAAGTAAAAAACAGCTCAAAGGAACGTGATACACTTCAGCCATTGGTGAAGAGCAGGAGTGGCAGGACTCAAAGCAGACCAGAGGATTAATAAAGAGAATTTACACTGATTTCACACCAGTGCAGTGTATTTTCACACTATACATTCCCACCTCTCTCCCCAAGGCAGCCAGCACACAAACATTGTGATTCATTAAGGAACAGGGACTATGCTCCTCAGATGATAATCCCCCTACAAAAGTGTCCCCAGGAGCACGCACAGCCAAATGAAAGGCTACACTTCTCCAGGGGAGAAGCCGCAGCACATCCCTGTGCTCTCCTGCCTGAGGACTGCAGCAAGGCCCTGCCGAACTCGGGAACCACCTCAACCATCTCGCAGTCCAGAGCATGCAGAAATATTGACTGAATTCTATCCAAAACAGACCCCATTGGGCGTGGGAGGAAGAGGAGCTCTTCTGAAGTGAGCATCCTCGTTTCTCGTGCTCCAGGGGAGAAGCCGCAGCACATCCCTGTGCTCTCCTGCCCTAGGACTGCAGCAAGGCCCTGCCGAACTCGGGAACCACCTCAACCATCTCGCAGTCCAGAGCATGCAGAAATATTGACTGAATTCTATCCAAAACAGACCCCATTGGGCGTGGGAGGAAGAGGAGCTCTTCTGAAGTGAGCATCCTCGTTTCTCGTGCGGTTCCCCGGGATCAGCCACTGCTCATCCCAAGGACACAAACAGTGTCTCGGAGAGCAGCCGCACTCCTCCGGCAAAGAGCGAGAGCTGTGGGAGGTCCCCATGCGCCAGCCCCATGCTGGCCTCTCCCAGACAGGACTCTAGGAGCAGGGCAAGCCAAGCAACAGGAGAAACGGCTCAACGGGGGCCTTTGCCTCAGGCCTCCCAGCCGTGAGGGCAAAGCTGAGAACCCATCTCTGCAAAGCAGCGCAGGTCCAGAGCGCCTCCGGCCAGCTCGGGCCTC